>APFE031638208.1:40071-50743 GCA_000404065.3 Pinus taeda
GGGAAACCTCCTTTACATTACACAAATGAACAATTCTTGGATGATTCAAATGAAAAAACCTCCTTTCTATATATAGGAGTCTAAAGGGTTACAATATAACCAAGCCGACCTAACAATAATAATATAAAGGCACAAAAATAACAATAAAGGGATTCTATGGGGCACATTAATAACAATATGGGGACAATAGGGGCACAACAATATTAATAAGGGATACAACTACAATAATAATGGGGGCATCACTAGTATTATAGGGGCCTAACATTGCAATAGGGAAAAAGAAAGCTCAGATGAAGAACCAAATATTGTTGGAAAAAAATTAAAGGTTTGTATGGATCAAGGAAGAGGATATAGATATGCATAAATGATGTCTCAAATAAAGCCTTTGCTTGAAGGAGATATGAAGACAACTCTTTTGTATGCCTTCCTTAAAACAACAGAGAAATCTTGTAAGTTCTCAGAAAAGCCTAGGCCCACAGGTAGAAAGCCTAATTTTATTTATGCAAGCTTTGAAAGAAATACCAAATCATTCATAAGACATAACAGAAATGAGAGAAAAAAACCCCTTACAATTAATGATTTGGGAAAAGAAATAAATATTATAAAGAAAGAAGTCATAGTACTCAGAGAAAAAATCGGTAGGGTAGAACAAAAGAATCAAACATATATCTAGGCCAGACAAGAGATACATGAATTAAAAGAATAGATCAGGTAACTTGGACAAATTCAACCTCCATTAGAGGATTCTGATGAAAATGGGAATCCAAACATTATTATATTTGATACTCAACATATATAAGGACTTAAGGCAATGAGGATACTTTTCGTACAACGCCAAAAGTATCACATTCCCATAAAAAATAAAGATCAAGGGCCAAAGTTTTAAATTGACATATTTGATAGATTCAGGCTCTAACCTAAA
Organism: Pinus taeda; assembly: GCA_000404065.3. Lineage (NCBI taxonomy): Eukaryota > Viridiplantae > Streptophyta > Pinopsida > Pinales > Pinaceae > Pinus > Pinus taeda. The sequence continues at coordinate 40,994 of APFE031638208.1, forward strand.
CATTGTGAACAAAGAGATCATCCCTAGTATTTAACGAGTTATTACAATCCATTTTTCTATTGGGATAGGGAATAATTTAATGCAGATGTATTATGAGGTACCTAAAGCAACTTTGTGCTTTGATCACTACTATCTAGATATGAAATTTCTACTTGCACATATCCTAGTTGTCTGCATTTAGGAATTCCATTCTTTGTAGTAGCAGAACCGCGTGGATCTATGATAATAGAAGATGGGAAAGTAGGGTATTTTATCACAATCCCACCCATCCATGGAATCTACGAGAACAAAACCAAACCTAAGATCATCCTTCCAATTTTATCCACTCCAATATTGTCCACATTAGTCTAGGTAGAAAAAACTACAAAAATAAAGCAACATAAAATCTAGGAGCTTAAGCATATCAAGGCTAATCTGAAGATTGAATAACAATTTTAGAGTAAAGAAATAAAGGAAAAGGTACAAGAATTGCTAAAACAATTTGAAGATCAAATTTCTTCTAAAAACCCAACAACATTTTGGAAGAGAAAAAATAATTTTGTTGAAATTCTCATGCAAGTCCTCCTATGAAGGAACATCTTGTAAAAGTAGGGCTATTTTCATGAATTCCAAATCCTTGACATGCCTATAGGAGCTAAGTCTGTAAACTTGTGCATTATAGCAAAATGAAACACTGTTAAGGAAGGGAAACAAGAGATTTCAATGCAAAGCTAGCTCATCCAAGTGATAGTTTAAGAAATGATTTGAGTAGGATGATGATATCATGTGCCATTATGGGAAATACAGGGTTAATTCTCTTTAAAACCTACACCATAAATAAAGATGCATGTTCATTCTCTTTATGCAACAAATGTGGGCTCAACATATGCATTTCATCCTCTATCAAATTATACCCTTCCCTACAAGGGCCACAACACATCACTAGAAAAATGCCATGAGAATGTTTTTCAACTTCCACTATAGATTCTATATGGAAAGAAAATATTAGGTGGCTAACATTGAGTAGGTTGTCCAATGAAAATTACAGTAACTCTCCAATGAATATCTAAAGGTAAAGTTTAATGAATGGGCCTTGGACACTAGTTATTTAAGAACCAAAGACACCAAGAGTTTTAAGCTTATTGAGTTATATAGGTTGAAAAATACCTTTGTTGCTCAAGTGGTGGAGGACAAAGATATTCAACATCAATCCATAATGTAAAAGCATAATGTGATGGACTAGAAATTCGATGCGTTATGCAAATAAGTTTTTAATATCAATATCACAATCAATAGCCATTCAAAACCTAAAACAACACAATGGAAGAAATAGATAATGATACTTAAATTGAAAAACATTATTGGCAGACACCATGGAAATGGCCAAGTTAAATCTCCATGTTTAAATTATAAGAAAGGAAATAGAAACCTACTCACACATGTTATCTATTCCCCTTTTTCTTATCAATAGGACACTGAAGTACAATATAGGCCTATAGATACTAAAAAACCTACCAAGATTCTTGTGAAGTACAAATTTAAACAAATTCTTATCTCCAATTTTGAAAACATTAGGCTTCTGTGTGTGAAATTGCAGAGAAAATACCATAGCATCTGAGTCAATAGAGACAAAAAATTAATCTTGCCAAACAAATACAATAGAGACAAAAATAACAAAGCATCTGAGTCAAAACACGTAGGCCTAATCATTCCTTAATCACAGCAATTGGGCAGCTTGTATGCAGTAACTGTCATGCCTCTAAGAATGGCATAATTAGAAGCAACTGTAGCGGACAATGTAGAGAAATGGTGTGTTTTAAGATATGGTCAAAAACTACAACCCGTGGATGGAGATTCAAGTTGATGCAAACACATGAATTTCTTATTCAAATATATGTAGGTTGCAAGTATTGATTAACCTGTTCATATTTAAATTTCAGGAAATAAATAAGACCGAGTTTCTATTATGAAGATTGCAATTATTCATTACCCTTTTCATATTTAAATTTCTTATTCAAATAAGGTCGAGTTTCTATTGCTGAAACAACTTCCACTGACTAGAACAAATTTTAACAATATGCATGTTGTTGCAACCATGTCACGAGTTCAATTGCAGATCATATAAGGAACAAGAGGAGGAGAGGGACCAAGGGTGCCCAATTGAGATGCACTTTTCAGAATAGAAAACGGTCGATGATGTCATTGGTACCAATGCTCCATGCAATCATGTTAAGAATTCCCATGTGGTGGTAGATCATATTGTCCCACCATCTACCATAGAGCCACCCTAAACCACAATACAAGGTGAAAGATCAATTAAGAATATCAATGCCATAAGGGGGTGGACAGAGGAATACATGGTAGGTGCAATTGATGACATCAAGTTTAGGGGATATTCACTACATGCATTTGCAAAAAAACATGGAATTTCATCCTTAAGCATACATTGTTGGATTAAAGGGCTCACTAATACAAAGCGTAGAGGGCCTGTTAGTGTTATGACTAAAGAGGAGGAGACTGAGGTGGTTGTGTGGTGTAAGGAGATGGCCCAAATGGGACATGGGTTAGAGTTTATATAACTAAAATCCATAGTAGCTCAAATTTATTAGGGGAGGCCAAACCCCTTCAAAGATGGGTTTCCTGGCAAATATTGATGGAGTGGGTTTAAAAAAAGGCATCCAGACCTTGTCTTATGAACAACGGAGGGTATTGAAAAAGATAGGGCTTTAAATTTATGCCCTGCAATTATGTCTAAGTTCTATGACACCCTTTCCAGTGCATATGAGAAACACTCTTATGCCCCAAACCATATATGGAAATGTGACGAAACAAGCTTATAGATTGGAAGGAATTGTGGCATGCAGGTAATTGCCAAGAGAGAGAGAATAAAAATTCCAAAATTTTCGCCTAAGAGTAGGGAGTGGATCACTATATTTTTTTGTGTCAATGCAACTAGTTCTTCAATCCTAGGTTTTTATTTATTCAAATGAAAAAAACAACTTAAAAACTAAATACAAAATTGTGAACCACGTGCATGCATGGCTACACATCCCCATGCATGGATGACAAAGGAGCTCTTCCTAAATTGGATTTTTCACTTTGCTACATCTGTGCTAGGTGGTGTCTTGCCTTAAAATAAACACCTACGAATCTCATATGGCCATGGAAGCCACATGGCTGTGTAGACAATTGAGACCAACCATTTGGGCATTGACCTATTAACACTATCGGCTCATACCACTCATAGATTACAACCCCTTGATGTTAGTGTGTTTGGGCCTTTCAAGATTTGTTTTAGGGTAGAGCGAGTTTCATGGATGGAAAAGAATCTAGGGGTGGAGTTAAAAATATTTGACCTAGAGGAGCTTGCAAGTAAAGCATTTAAAAGGGCTCTAACACCTTCTAATATCAAGGTTGGATTTAGGAGGACTAGAATTTGGTCATTGAATGTTGATTCTCTTATTAATGATACTAGTTTCAGTGAGGAATTTGTTGTGGAAGGTCGAGACGCCGAGGATTTACATGACCAGGTTGATGCCCAAGAAGATGTGGATTTGCAGGAAGATGTTATTGTTGCTGAAGGTATCATATCCCTTTCTCAAGGGAACCTCTATGATGATGAACATGTATGTGAGACACAATTCCATAATGAGCCAATTTTTAATAACATGGAGGCTACCACACCCACTGAAGCACCTATTAATTTTGCATGCGACATTCCAAATGAGGTAGTTGATCATGGAAATGACAACACAAATTTGTTTTCAAATTAGAATGTAACAAGAATAAACAATGACCAATTGAGCATGCCAACCAAGTAACTCCACAATCATGGTTGGCAGAGGCCATGATGAATAATAACAAACAAAATGTTTCATCCACCAAAGATGAAAGCATGGCAATTCCTTCTCAACCAGCAGAGTTGAGCACTAAAATTGTTCATTACTTTTTGGACAATGAATCAATGGAAGAAGAGTCTATTTAGAGTGAAGTACCAAATGAGGACAACAATGGGGTTCAATTAGGTTTCCCTAAGGTTGAAAGGAAAGTGTCAAGCCATCAAGAGCATGTGAAAACGAACCAAACAATACTTGGTAGGTTCCTAAAGCTACGGTAGAGAGAGTGATGGCCTCATCAACACATTCAACAACAAAATATCTTCAGTTACAAAGGAGTTCATATTTATTCACCTTTGAAGAAAGGAGTTGGAAAGGAAAATAGAGATTTAAGGGTTGTTGCAGCAACAACTCAGGAAAAGGAAAGGCCTGAAAGAAAAAAAACAAGGGAAGAGAAGGAACATAAAAAACAATTAGCAAGGCAAGAGAGGGAGGCAAGAAAAGCTCGACAAGTGATGGAAAAGGAAGGTGTCACAGATAGGGAAGAGTATGGTGCAAGTTAGTTGGAGGCAAACATGATGATGTCCAACAGTTTGGGCCACAATGTAAAGCATACACCATCGTATCAGGACCTAATTAAAATCCAAGTCCCCCACTATTAGCTAGGTCTTATACCCACCCCCTATACACCTACTAGTGCAGGGATAAATCCTATGTACTGTAGGCCACCTCTAGTTAGTGTTGGGGTTATTAGTACAAGTGGAAAATTCATCTACTCAATCCCTCCATGGTTACAAGGAGTAAACTGGACTCAAGCATATGATAGAAACTTGGCTTATGTAGGCAGTTCAACAAGTTTGGGCAATTTTAGAAAATTGGGGCCATCAAGCTTAGGGGCGACATGATTTTTTTTTTTTTTGTAACCAAATTGCAATGTGGATGAAGTTACCATCCCTTTTTGGTATATTGCAATGTAAGTTCCAATGTATATTTGGATAACTATGAAATTCACTAAAACCCAAAATAATCATAATTATAACTTTGCTAAAGATATTATAAATCACCATATCAAATTTTGGGGTATCTTTGAGAATGTCTGAAGAGTGAATAAAGTGCACAAAGCCATTCTTCTTATGAATTAAGACTATTTAGAAGCAACATATGAGTCCTAATATACCGTGATATTTGTGCCAATATATCATATCATACATTAAATGTGATATCATATCAAATTTTTGAAACATCAACTTAACATGAAACTATTGAAAAAACTGTAAATATTCAAAGTAGCTTAACAAAAGACCTAAAATCCAATATTTTCTATGAAAGTTGAGATTTCCTAGTGTACCCAAATCAATTCTGAGATCTCTTTTATTGATCAAATTCTAATCTCCATGATCCCAAGGGCAACATGGAAAATGAACATTCAAGTATAAAAAAACAATCTTATATGAAGGATAACCATTCATAAAAAATTGAAAACATGCAAATGATAGAAAATTTGTTCAAGAGATTCAGATCACCATGTGTTGCAAATTTTGGTATAGTTATGAATTTCTTACAAGTGGACAAAAGTACAAAAAATCATTCCTCTAGTCTTAGTCTCCAAAGTAAATTCCATATAAAACTAAGACTAATCGAAGACAACACATATTGCCCAAAACGTTGTGATCCTTATGTCAATGTATCATATCATAAATAAAATGTGATGTAAATCAAACCTCTGAAATATCCAACTTAGCATGAATATATTGAATAAACAGTAAAAAATCAATGTGGTTTAACAGAGGACTTCATATCCAACACTTTCTCAGAACTTGAGATGGCTTTAAGTACTCCAAATCAATTCCAAGATATCTTTTGTCCCTTGAGTTCTAATCTCAATGGTCCTAGGGGAAATATCTAACTGAACAAGAATATATTGAATAAACTGTAAAAATGAAATGTGGTTTAACAAAGGACTTCATATCCAATCCTTTTTCAGAACTTCAGATGGCTTCAAGTACTCCAAGTCAATTATGAGATCTAATTTTTCACTAGAATTTTTATCTCAATGATCGTAGGGAAATATCTAGCTCAACATGAATATATTAAATAAACCGTAAAGATTCAATGTGACTTAACAAAGGAATTCATATCCAATCATTTCTGAGAACTTGAGATAGCTTTAAATACTCCGAGGTAAATTTTTTTTCAAAAATAAGCCACAAAATTCTCAATTAAGCCATAGAAGCCATATATACCCCCACAAAAGGATTTTTTTTTTCAAACTAAGCCACATAAATTCCTAATTAAGCCATAGAAGCAACAAATACTCCACAGAAGGAATTTCGTTTTTCAAAATAAGCCACAAAAATTCCCAATTAAGCCACAAAGCCATAGATACTCCACAAAAGACAAATTTTTTTCAAACTTTCACTAAAATTCCCAGTTAAGCCACAAAAGCCACAAATACTCCAGAGAAGGAAAATTGTTTTCAAACTCAGCCACAAAAGCCACATATACTCCACAAAAGGCAATTATTTTTTAAACTAAGCCACAAATATTCCAAACTAAGCCACAAAAGCCACATATACTCAAAAAAAGATATATTTTTTTCAAACTAAGCCACCAAAATTCCCAATCAAGCCACATATATTGCACATAAGGCAGTTTTTTTAAAACTAAGTCACAAAAATTCCCAATTAAGTCGCAATGTTGAAAATAATACTGAGAGGGGGGGTGAATCAATATTATCTAGTTCTTTTACCAGATCTTCCTTATTTACACTTTGAATTATTTTTGCATATCAATACCATAAAATAATGAGCATGAACAAGAAAAAAATAGACAGTCACATCAAAGAACACCAGATATAAGGTGGAAACCCAATGTGGGTGAAAACCACCTGCTACAATATGTCTCTATCTTCTTTCAAATTAGAAACTCCTTTTACAATGGTCTTGTACTGGTGCAGTCCTTTACCAGTACACAGGATGCAACCTGCAGAGAGCTACAACTCTCTCTCGTTTTCCAGTCTCTCCTGGAAGGGAGCTACAACCCCCTACTTCTTTTCAAGGACCACCTCTCATAAATTTTCAAGCTGGATCCATAAACATCAAATGATCATCAAGTACATGTAGATTTCATAGTCAACAGCAGTAACCAGATCAACCACACAGAACTAAACCCAGAACACCTTATCAACAGAAAAATTCAGTCAACAGATAGTCATGAGACAGATACGCAACTTTCCTTTCTTTGGCCTGCGTCGCTACGCACTTCACCCTCTGCTTCTCTGCGTATACCTGCAGAGTTCCTTCTGCTGCACTGCGTGACCATGCACTGCTTCTTCTACTGTGCTGCGTACAGTATGCACCCAAATTCACTATAGCGTCGTGTACTGCCACAGTAGGCACGCACCCAAAAAGACTATCGCGTCGCGTACGTTTATTGTGCGTACGCACCTGAGCCACTGCTGCTCTACGTACCCACGCAGTTCGCCTGTTCCTGAGCTGCGTACCCACGCAGTTCGCCTGTTTCTACATTGCGTACCCACGCAGTCACCCTTCTTCTGCTTTGCGTACCCACGCAGAGGCACCGTTAAACACCTGCGTACTTCAGATTAGGGCCAAATTTGCAGATCACCAGTATGCTACAGTTAGACGGATGCCCAGATCTGATCAAGCGCTCGAGAGATCACCCTTCATAGATTCACTTTCCACTTCACTTTCATATAGATCAAGCTTTTGAAACAATAACCCAATATTTCAGATCTTAAGATATTCAACCCAAAAGCGTACCTTAGCCAATGATCTCCTTTGATTTATATAGGCAAGCTCTTCCTCAAATCATGGATCATGGGGCTCAATAATAATAATAATAATATAAAACAATACCACGGGCCAAAACCATAATAACATAATACCGTCGGCTAAATACCAAGGGTTAAACATAAGGAACCCCACGTGTGCGCGCTTTACTACCTTGAAGTGTGTGCACTGGGGGTACGCACCTCATGAATGGGTAACCTGTGTATCTGGATGCGGTCCCTACATGGCGTACCTGCAGGTACGCATCTTCTGAACCGTTCTCCTGCGTACTTCTTAATTCTCATCATATTGAGAGCCATGCCCTGGGTGTTGCCATCAAGTACAACATCTATAACATATAACCATACCAGAAACATAATGCCAATAATCTCGTAAGTTAGACATCCCACCAGGCGTTTGGATTCCTGTAAGGCCAGAACTTCGGTGACAAGATGTTTTGGAGCGAACTAGTTGTAAATCTGGATGCAGTGTTGGTTCCAACAGGTTTTATTTTCTTGATTTCCTACCACATCTATCTCGTCTACAAAATCAAGAAGGACCCCAATACCACGGTCATAGGATTCGAGAATAGCAACAAAAGAGTCTGGGTACAGCAGATGATGAAGGTAACAACAAACAAAAAAAAACTTTTCGCAGATTTTCCTTTACTTTACCTCCAGTGCCTTGGCAACAGCTCCGCGCTCCACCTCCAAACCAATTCCGCGCTCCCAACAGCAACGATTGGCTCCCTGCTTCTTCTCCACGCACCAACAGCAAAAACACAGCAGTGCGCACCAACCCTGGACTGTCTCCACGCACCAGCAATAGATACGCACTTGCTCCAACTCCACGAGCACTGCCAGCAAACGATCCAGGCATCCAGTCTTCAATCATCCACACAACAACTGCGATCCACCTCCAACATGCTCTGATACCAATTGTTGGATCAGGTGCACAACAAAAACTAAATTAAACACACAGCAGAAGCACATATAACACAGTATTTAACGTGGTTCACCCAACCAATCTGGGCTACGTCCACCAAACATAGGCATCATGAATTTATTAATCAAATTGGAGATTACATCAATAAAACCTCTCACTCTCTTTGCAAACCATCTGAATGATTTCATGTTATATAGCATAGAGAATCTAACAGCCTCATAACTCCCTCACATCAAATATAGGAGGCATTAACTCCCTCCCAACAACCTAGAGCTAATCTAGGACCTGAATTCTATTGTTGTCATCAGCTGAGATTTTTTCCTATTTTGCTCAAACAGAAAATATCAACAATCTCCACCTTGACAACAATTCGCCTAATGCCCTGTTATTATTATTTTATCTTTTCTGCAAGCCAAGAAAAGCCAAACACCAGCGTAGCGTCTCCAACAAAACTGGTTTCGTGAACATGTCTGCACAGTTCTCCTTTGTATGCACCTTTTCAAGAGAGACTCCCCTTTCAGTGATAACCTGTCTTACAAAATGGTACTTAATTGGAATATGCTTTGATTTACTATGATATTTCTTACAATAAGAGTAGTGAATTTATTTGCGGATATGTTGATTCCGATTTTGCAGGTGACTTGGATAAGAGAAGGTCAACTTCAGGGTACGTCTTTACTCTTGCAGGTGGAGCTATCAGCTGGATATCAAAGCTACAGAACATTGTTGCTTTGTCCACTACTGAAGCAGAATACATTGCTTCTTCTCATGCTTGCAAAGAGGTGGTTTGGTAGAAAGGTTTGCTTGGTGAGTTTGGTAGGTTACAGGACAATTAAACACACAGCAGAAGCACATATAACACAGTATTTAACGTGGTTCACCCAACCAATCTGGGCTACGTCCACCAAACATAGGCATCATGAATATATTAATCAAATTGGAGATTACATCAAGAAATCCTCACACTCTCTTTGCAAACCATCCGAATGATTGCCTGTTATATAGCATAGAGAATCTAACAGCCTCATAACTCCCTCACATCAAATATAGGAGGCATTAACTCCCTCCCAACAACCTGGAGCTAATCTAGGACCTAAATTCTATTGTTGTCATCAGCTGAGATTTTTCTTATTTTGCTCAAACAGAAAATCTCAACAATATCCACCTTGACAACAATTCGCCTGATGCCCTGTTATTAT
>APFE031638211.1:10957-29135 GCA_000404065.3 Pinus taeda
TCAATATATGTGTATTATTTTATTTATTGAATTGACTGATTTTTTCCCGATTTTTTTTTTTCTTCTGATTTTTCCCCATCCGATTAAAACTCTTACCTATTTTGCCTTGCTGATTTATTGTCTATTCCAAGTCTGGTAACATTGGTTACAAGTTTCATTCTTGACTTATGAGTCCTAAGGTGTGCTAGAGAGTGGCAATGCATGCTGAGGAGTGTTAGGGAGTACTAGGACAACACAAGGGAGCACTAGGTCAAAATGCATGGAAGTGAATGAATATGAGGGTGTGTTGGGGAGTGTCAATTAGTGCTAGTTGTCATGCCAAGGAGAGAGTGACAAGGTATGCTAAGAACAGGTAAGGCATGCCAGTGAATATTAGGAAATGTCAAGAAGTGCTAGAGTGTGCTACGTAGTTCCAGGGTGTGCTAACATGTGCCAAATAGTGCTAAGGCATTCAAGGTGCTAAGACATGTTAGGATGTTCAGGGTGCCAGATTATCCAATATGCGTCAAGGAGTTTCGAGGCAACAAAAGGAATAACCAGGCTAAAATGAAAGGAAATGAACACATAAGAGGGTTAATAAGTCGAGACTTTATCTTTTTCAAAAGGGGCATGCTAGGCACACTAATAATATGTTCCAATACATGCCAAGTGCCAATGTGTGCCAAGTGCTAATTTTTGTCAATGCAATATTATTCCAAGGAGTTCCAGGGCATGCTAGGGACTACAAGGAATGCCAACACATTATAGGGGAGTGCTATGCTATGCTATGGCATGCCAACATGTGCTTTGGTGTCCTATTCATGGAAAGATGTTCTAGGTACAAAGATGTTCCAAGACATGTGAGGTGCCGAGGAATGTTAATTTATTGTTCCAAAGCATGTTAAGGTGTGCCATGAGTGTTGAGGAGTGCTAGGTCTCTCTCATTAATAGAATTGACAGAGCTTGATTATGTATTAAATAATATAGTTCCTACACACACTAGTGGAATTTTATTTAAAGGAAATTTGCTATATAATAAACCTAATAGAGATGAATCATGTGTTGACTCATAGGAAGACTATATTCTTATGACTTGAGGGAAATTATTAACACTAATTATTTCTTAACAAATTGACTGGCTATTATAACCATTATGACCTTGGACACATAATGAAAAAGACTCCACAACAATGGTCTTAAATCATTATATTTTGACAAAAAATATAGTAACAAGTACATAACGTCATCAAAAATTCATTGGAATGATAAATGATGACAAACATTTTTTGACTGTCACCAAAAGTAACCAAAAAGAGCATTAGTGAGGGTCAATAAAATATTGTCACTTGAAGTGTCACCAAAGAGATAATTAGTGATGGGAAATTAACGACCCTCACCAAAAGTGTCATTGAAAATGGCTTTGGTGACAAACCTTAAAGGACCATCACTATATACACTTACAACAATGATTTTTTAAAGACCGTCATTGGTGATGGACCTTAAAGGTCCATCACAGGCATGAAGTGTCATAAAAAACTTGTTGGAATGATAAATGATGATGAACACCAAAAGTAATCAAAAATATCATTGGTGACGGTCAATACAAGATCGTCACTAGAAGTGTTACCAAAGAGAGAATTAGTGATGGGCCTTTAACGATCCTCACCAAAAGTGTCACCAAAGAGAGAATTAGTGATGGGCCTTTAACGACCCTCACCAAATGTGTCATTGAAAATGGATTTGGTGACAAACCGTAAAGGACCATCACTATATACACTTAAGACAATGCTTTTTTAAAGACCGTCACCATATGCGACATTGGTGACGGACCTTAAAGGTCCGTCACAAGCATGACCCTCACCAATGACCTTTTTTCTTATAGTGATAGCACTTTATGGAGAAGCCTGTGTTGCTTCTTCATTGTCACTCAGAGGAGGCTCAACTAATGGGCTATATTCAGGTCCTGTCCCCTTTCTATCCGTAAATAAATTTCCACTTTGCATAGCTCCAAACATCAAGGTAATTTCATAAGCTGCTTTTCATACAAAAGCATCTTAATCCAGGTATTTAAATACCTTAAATACTTACCTCACGGTCCCTTGAAGAAGCGTCTCTCTTCTTCGTTGTAGTTGACTAAGGTATTGACCGTGAACTCTGTCACAAATCCTCCTATGATACGATCAAGCCAGTGATCGACAATGCATGGGATCTTATCTTCAGAGGCTTCCAATCTCTGCACTAACTCCGGGGCCCACACTATCAGGCTATCAAGCCTCCACCTTCCTTAGTCATCTACCAATTTAGCGATCCACTCTTATAATTCAACCAGGAAGGAATATAAGAAGATTTCATGTATCTATGTGTATATAAATATGTCCAACCACTGTTCCTACGTGGGTTTTTGTTTTCTTGCGCCGCGAATTCGTGGATCTTTCTATCCAACCAATCTTCAATTTCCTTTTAGTTGGATTCCAATGATGCAACATCACACATATCTTTAGGCAAATCCTGGTCCCAACAACGGAACCATTTGTTGGCTTAGGGGGTCCTGACCCAGGTTCAGCATTAAGTCAGCCAAACAAATCCCTACACTACTGGACCTTTCAGCATCAATTCATAGAGAGCGGACTGAAGTCTCACCCAAAGAAGTATGGGGGGATGCTGGAACCAAGTTTCTACACCCAGAGATTAGTGTAATGTCGTTTTATGCCCTAACTCTGCCATCATGCAGATCGATAAGACTTTTAGGGCTTATTGATATACTTCTCTTAATCACCCTTAGAACTTCACGAAGGTCTACGACTATCTTTTGTGAACCTTAAACAGGTGAACCAAATACTTACATGCTTCTAAGATTGCTTCTACTTCTGTGTTTACTTAGATCAACTTAAGTATCTGATAGTTTTAACATGCATTAAGGTATTCTTTGCGTAAATAGATATTATGACATGCGTTCGTGTAACAATGTAAAACATACATATTCGCAATCATAAACCCAATATTTATCATAACACAATCACATTCAATTATAATAGAACTAAAAGGACAAAACACATATATTTCTGCAACAATCTCTTTATTAATGCTTCAGATCTTCTTACAGACTCAAACTACCATGTGCAGTCAGTTGCAGGGTCTGTGCACTCAGTTGCGGACTCTACTCTAGGCCTCTATGCACACAACTGTAGAGCCTCTCTTCTACTCTAAGACACTTCACTCGTCACTTCTACTAACCCATTACATCAACTATGAACTTCACTTAACTGCCTTAGACTCTCTAAGGCTATCCTTTTTATACAATCCCATGGTCCATAGACCATGGGTAGGTCTATACAAGCCGACACAACTTACACAAAAGAAGGGAAAATCCCTTTATGACACTTTACCCCTACGCGCTCCACAACCACACTTGCGGATACTTTACACTTTACATACAAAAACTTGGGCTTTTAGCCCCAAAACTTGGGCTTTTGCCCCAAAATTGACCTTAGGGGACCCTATCCCAACAACTACCATAAGAGGAATAAAAGGACAAGCCAAAATCTCATTTGTACCGAGAAGTTCATTCCTTAAATGGTAAGAGAGGCTCACGAAGATGTTGATATTTGAGCTAGCTACGATTAGGGGTCCCCTAGGATGCTAAAGAAGAGATATAGATTCAAACAACAAGTTCTACAAGATTCGAAACAATTTCTACATGATTACATATGGTTGCTACAAGATTGTATATTGTTGCTAGGTTACAGACAGTGCTACAAGATCAACCCGAGAGGTGGAAAATGGTTTGAATTGGTGAGATTTTTCCTCCAAACCCCTACAAACATGAATGAGTCTCATTTCAAAGGGTAAGTTATGAATTTTCCTCAACTCCCATGAGAAAGAGTAAATTATTTTGGTCAATTTATGCCTGTACAAACATCCTGTAGCAAACCCTTAAATATTGAATTTATTTTTTTCCATGTGAGGGAAGAAGGTAGCAACATAAATCATTTTATTTGAATTTGGAATGTAACTTCCCCCTATCTATAAGAATAACACCACCCATATCACCTCTTTCTTGAAACCTTAAGCTACTAAGAAATCGACATTTGATAGAAAATTCTTTGAGAAAACTTGAGGAGGCAACAATAGAAAACATGGGAGGGTGTTTCAATAGAAGGGACCCCACAGTCTATAGAATAATCCACCAACATTTTCCCGACAAAGACATCTTCATAAGCCACCATCTGATGGGGTTCATTGAGAAGCTCAATGGGTATGGTGAAGAAATAAACCATGAATTGTTAAAACATGTAACTGCGGTCAAATTCCACTTTGGATAGATCACTTGATGGAGATAATAACTACAACAAATGACTCTTTTCGAGAGGAACAAACTCAACCTAAAGATCACTCAAATTGGAGAAGGGAATGTATACTTATGAAGAAAAGCCCACATGTGCACATTTGATAAGGTTAGCCCTAAAACAAAGTGGGCCACCTTGAAAGGCAATAAATACAAGTGTCATCTACCTCATTTGAACACAATAATGAGACACACTTCTATCTCGTTTTTGGATTGCACAAGTTTGAGGCTCGTCCATGGAGATCAGGTTCACTCTAAGGTGAAATTGTAGGGTCCGAGGCTCACATCTCTAATTTAGGTTCTTGGGCCCTAGTCACAGGCACAAAAAATTAAGGATTTGACTATAGTCACATAGCTCATCCTTGTGAATGGATCCTTCCAGTTGCACAAACAACTATCCATACATGCGACTGGGGGTTTAGGGTTTTCGTGGTCCATATATGACCCTAGTTGCTCACATGACAGGCTTAAGGGAGCGACTGGGAAAGCTATAGCCGCTCGCATGACACCTCCTCCATGTGACTGGGATCTTGAAGATGAAATCTCAGCCTTCTGAAGATTTTTCTCAGTGACCGTAGCATTCAACCAAGTGTATGTCCTCTCTTCAAGAAGGCTTCCCAACTCATTGGAATACATCATATGCTTTTCAAAACTTTTTGGCATCACCATGTAGTGTAGGCCACCATAGCCCTGCGCACATGATCTTTTATGCCATGGTCAATTCTGCATAATGTCCTCTGGTGACGCTTACATGTGATTTTTTCAGTATCATGGATTGTTCATGCTCCAACACATGCCAACGTAAAATTTTATATGTTCCCAATTTATATAAGAAACCTGTGATGAATTGATAGTATACCCCTTTTACTACCAATTGTTTCTTCTGCGTGACAATATTCCCTTCTAGTTCCATCCTTGTGCTAAAAATTTTTGCAATCTCTAAAAAATAATCATCGGTTTCACCACCACTTGAAATTCATATTCCTAGAAATATAACAACAACCTACAGATCCTTGCCCCCAACACAAGATTGTTGATGAGGTGACTTCAACACAAAATCATTTGTGTACAATTTGAACTTGTTACCTAATAGGTAATTTCTAAACTTTTGAAGCGTGTGCACCATTGCAACTCCCTCCCTCTCTATTGTGGTGTAGTTCTTCTTTGTTGTAAATAAATTCCTACTGGAAAAGGAGATGGGATGATTTATTTCCCCCTCCCCAAGCTGTGCTAAAATCATGCCCAATGCAATCGATGAAGCATCGACATGCATGTGTAACTACTTGTGCCAATCTAGGAACACCAGAATTGGTGCAGTCACCAATTTTTATTTAAGAATGTCCAAATCTTTTTGACACTCCTCATCCCATTGGAACCTAGTATCTTTCTTCAACAAACTATCCATAGGGTCAATGATTCTATCATACCCGTAAATAAACTTTTGAAAGTACCCTATATGCCCTAGGATAGGTTGCAACTACCTGAATGATGTAGGTGGTGGTAGATCCACTATCATTACGATCTTGGCTGGATCCACCAACAAACCTTTCTTACAAATTATGTGCCCCAACAATAATACCAAAAGGTGAACAAAATATACATTTCTTTATATTTGATGAAATTTATCGTTGTCTTCACATGTCCAACATTAGTCGTAGAACCTCAATGTGCTTCTTTAATAGACTAAAAACAATCCAATTGTCTAAATAGACTTCTAAAAACTTATGAATGAATTCTTTAAAATATTTGACCACTGTGTGCGAGAAAATAGCTAGTTCATTCTTTAACCCGAATGGCATGAATATATATTGAAAGAAACCATTGCAAAGGTGGTCTTATGTCGATCTTCCTTTGCAATATTTACCTGGTGATAACCAAAGAATCCATTAGTAAATTAATATGCCTCCTATCCACCCACATTCTCCAATATCTCATCATTAAATGGAGTAAGGAAGGGATCATGTGAAAATGCATCACTTATCTTTCAGAGGTCTATGCAGATTTTGATTTCTCCTGTATTCTTATTCTAGACCACCACAGAGCTGATCAACATTGATTCTTCTATAGACTCAACGATTCCTAATTGTAATTTTTTATCCAATTCATTCTTAAACTTCTCTTTATATATTAGATTCAACCGATAAGGTCGTTGCTTTATGGGCATAGATTCGAGCTTTAACAAGATTCTCATCTCACCCAATTCCCCTACAATTCCCTTCATTTCCTCAAATGTGTCAGGGAACAAATCTTGTTACTTGCACAACAGATAAATAAAATTTTCCACTATTTCATCATCCCAATATTCCCCTATAAACACCATTTTATAATTTTCTTATGTCTTGGTATTCACTTTCTTGGTTTTTATCGGCTGCATGTACTCAACTAATTGCAATTCTAGTCCACTCACTAGATGCTCCACTTCAACTTACGGAATCTATATATTCTTGGGATCGTCATCGTGCTCTCGAGATTTGTTATGATATAGCATTCCATAAATTCTTGTACCTTTTTCTAGTGCTTGTGCGCAGGACAATGATATATCCATCGGCACTATCATCTATCCCATGGTAAATAGATTTCATCGCAATACCTTTAGGGCCTTGTCGAGTTCTAGTTCCTCTACTTCAAAAATAAAATTAGGCTTGAAACTTTACTCCATCTCATTCCATTCCAGTATTCCTTTGCGAACTTGCAATTCAATATACTAGTTCAAAGGGATGGTGTCTAACGTATGCACAAATCAATGTACCCACTATTATTGTGGTACATTTCCTCTAGTTCAAGATGTGACACACCTCTTTAGATGAGTCCTTAAGCACCCCATGTATGAGTACCTCTCTCAAGGGACCCCTAAATTGGTCCCAAACCCAATGCAAAGTAATTATCTACACTTCTACCATCCCGTAATCTTACTCTCATGCACAGTCTACCACCTAGATTTGATATTCATATTCTTGCACAATTTTTTTTACTTTGGATAATCCATCAAAGAGGGGTGGGCTACACATGTTTGTTCCTATCTAGAACACTATCCTAGTGAAGTACATGCACCTTCAAGTGATTACTTCATGCAATCTACTCTACCAGTTTTCCAACACCTCCTCCGAGTCGTAAGTGCAAGATCCCACACTCCACCACCTCAATAGTCCATCAGTGGTGATATTCACATAATCCTCCCATCGGGCTGTCATATTGTAAATATTATCCAAATCTTCCTAGCTTAACTCTCCTCTAACAAGTTCAACGTATCAATCTCCTTCCTGCAAGTCCAAAGGCACTATAACATGAATTTCCTTAAGTTAAAGATCATTTGTCTCTTCTTCAGGGTAATAATTACCTAATTTTAAAATTACCGATCAATCCGTGAAAGAGCAAGCTATCGATCTGTGTCATAGACAATATTTATAGCTTCAAAATCAGCAGTACTTCTAGCTCCATCAATATCTTCTAGCACATCTACTAATCTACATATTGGGAAGATACAATGTTGATTGGCTAGTCTTGGATGAATATGATACCATGTCAACTTTGGCCTCCCCATCATCCCCCATGTTCCCTTTGGTAGAATATTCACATCGGACCCCGAGTCTAATATGATGTTATCCATTGCATAATCTCCCACTTGTGTGCCAAACATAAACTCCTTTCTTTTCCTCTTCCTCTGTGCTGCCTTGTTTACTCCATGTGGTGATGTTTTCACTATAGCTACCCCAGTGCCCTTAGTGCACTACTGCACCATTCGCCTAAATTTCTCCAATTCCTATTCATTCCTTAGTAGCTCAAGGAAACTTTGTGGTGAATTCTAAACTAGATCTACCTCTATCATAGACTCTACACAAACAATATCTTCATAGAAAAATAGCATGGAAACCTCTTGGAGTACCTCTGGTCTATCCCATTCGACAACAACCATCTCTCTTCAAGCTTCTTTGTAATTCACCTTCTCTTTGGTTGGGCCGAAACTTGGAGGAGGTCCAAGTGCCTTTCCAACCCAATGTCATTATTGAGCTCTCGGTTTCCCAATATTTCTCCCATCCTAACACCTCCACATGTGACCACACTAACTCAAGGGTGGGTTCTACAAGGGTTAACTTTTATCATTATTACATTCATCCTCTTGTTCTCTTGTTATATAGCAATCAGTGATGATCAATTCTCAGTCACATGGTCCGACATTTTACAATAGGTACATGTGTAGAAGGGATTAGGGAAACCCCATCCAAGGTGTCCTTGTTATTCACAATTATAATAAACAATAGATCCCTAGCCTCATCCAAATCCACCTCTTCCTCTCGTTGGTCATCCTAGACCCCCAGTTTCCATTCCTTGTCCCCGACTAGGTTGATTGTATGGTCTTATTTGGTTATAACTTAGTTGATTAAAGCCTCTTCCTCTCGTTGGTCGTCCTAGACCCCCAGTTTCCATTCCTTGTCCCCAACTAGGTTGATTGTATGGTCCTATTTGGTTATAACTTAGTTGATTAAATACTATCATCAAAGGTTCAGTTCCTTTGGGTCCCTAGACTCGAAAAGAATCAAATGTTTGTTTTCACATCAACTCTAATTCACAACAATGGTGGATATCATGCCCCGTCAATTTGAAAAAATCACAAAGCAAAGTGTGTGCAGTTGCATCATACTTCCACATCATTGGACACTTTTGTGGGGTGTGGCCCCATACTTAACATGCTTCTCACCATAGCCCTCTACCATGCGCTAGAGGATTAGTTTTTCCTATCAGCATATAGTTTGTCAGTAGTTTACACTTGTTTAGATGGTGGCTTTACGTCCTACAGATGGTACACTACACCACATCTTGCTTCTCTTTCACCTTAGTTAGGTCCTGCAATGAAAGAGTCAGGACATCTAACTAACACTGCACCTATGCCATACCATTATTTTATCCATTCCTTGCAAGAGAATATTCCATCTTCATTGCAAGCATCAATGCTTCTTATTGTGAATTGATTTAGTGTTGCATTAAGGGTACCCTGATATGTGGAAGTTGTATAGCAATGAACCACTCTTTATTTTTATTGCTTGGTATCTCGAGTGTCAACCGATCTTTCAATATCTTGAATCCCTGGTCAACATACCATACTGATTCACTTGATCCCTATTTAATCTTCTTCATCTCGGTAATACATTGAGACTCAAATTTCGGCTTTTGAATCTCCCTAGTTAAATATTGTTTTATGTCATTTAACATCTTTTTATGTGTAATGTCACGTTGTTAAATTTCACATACCATATTATGCAAGGCCTTTGAAGGTAGATTCCAACTATGCAATGTTTGTTGCCTCATCTTAGACTTGCTTTGTTTCCCAGATGGCCTCACAAACAAATAAATTTTGTTCTAGATCCTTGTTCCCAACACCGTGGAACATAGGAATCCTCAAATCTACACCCACCATTTTTCTCTGCGCAATACTCCCTGATGAAGTACTTCCAGATGCACCTGTTGTGCCATTAGAGAATTGTGCTTTGATTTACACCTAAACTGAGCCTGAGCACCTTGAGACACTCCTATTGTAAACAACTCCAATACTGCGAGTACATCCACCCCCTTGAATATTATTACCTTCTACATTATTCGTCATAGTATGTTGAGTGCTTACCTCTATATTTGTAGAAGTGATTGCAGTCATGGGTTTGACACCAGGCATGGTCTAACTCTATTGTCCAGGATTCATAAAAATTTTGTTGTGTAGATTGAGCTGCTCTTCTTCCTTTGCTTCACTGAGTAGCATTAGAGAAATTTTGAGGTCTAAAATGGGCCTCCCAAGGAATATTATAAAATAATAGTGGAAATAATAAAATAATATTAGATTTCCTCATCAAGTTTTGGAGGGAAAAAAGAAAAAAATGTTTTTTCAACTCGTATTTTCAACTTATCTCCCCATCATTTTACTCAAATTTTGAGAGGGAACATTCGTTGGATGCGGAATTTAATTTTGTAGCCAAGGAGTACCAATGTTCCATACTTTCAATGGACCCTACTACACAGAAAATGTGAAATACATGAAAAATGTGATTGCAATCACATTTTTTCATGTATTTCACATTTTTCATGTAGTAGGGTCCATTGAAAGTATGCAAAATGGGTACTCCTTGGATGCAAAACTAAATTTTGCACCCAACGAATGCTCCCACTTGAAACTTGAGTAAAATCATAGGGAGATAACTTGAAAATACGAGTTGAAAAAGAATTTTTTTTTATACTCCAAAAATGGTGAATCATCCTCCATGGTTGATGCCATCATATTGAATCCTACTGGTTCTTATAACTTTTATTTTTGTTGTAATTTTTTATTTTGAGGCCATTTTTAACCTCAAAATTTCTCTAATGCTTATCAAATTGTGTTCCTTGATATTTTTTATCACTTGCACTTCTCTTCATCCTCCAGTGGCCCTTTCTTGCCCCTCTCCCTGGGCTTCTTCTTTTGGCAGCCATCAACTTTGAACGACATCCTCCCACATCACTCCATCGATACCTACGTCCACTCCTCAATGTGCTACCCTCCATTTCATTTATCTCTATCTCACCTCTTTGCATTCACATCTACAACCTCGTGCCAGTGTTCTGCCTCCACTACATTTTCCTACTATTTTTCCACCTCCTCTTCACACAAAATACCCACTGATTCTCCCCCACTTTCCCATTAGCATGTTATAAGTTTAGTTTCTCATGGTATTTGACTCCAAGAGTAGAGTTTTGTGGTCACGCAGCAACATCTTAATGGACAAGGGCAATGATTATATGTATCTTCCTCACTGACCCTTCTGGAATTTCCTTTATGTTGCACTATGTGACATTTTCGCTTCTATTGCAAATTCAACAATATAACCCTCCAACACACTTTCAAACCAAAATTCCATGAAACATGAACTCTTTTTACTTACCATTTGCACTTGGTGAACCTCTTTTGGAGTCCATTGTATTGGTCCATCATGGTGGTAAGTTATTTTATTGTCTTTGAGCCGTTGGATCCACTCAGCCAAAATAATGGGAAATTCTACAAAGAAAACTTCATAAAATTCACTAAATTCATACTTTTGTAGCCAATTCTTAGCGCTTATTTTCTAATCTTTGATATCTTTAGCCACAAACTCATTCTCCTTCTACTTAAACCACTGTATAATTTATTCTTTAGTGGGAATCAATGGTTTCCATGTCTCTGTCACAAAATAATCCAATCATACAACGATCCTGGTCCCAACAATAGAACCATTTGTTGGAATAGCTTTATGGTAGACTTGGGTTTGGTGTGCAGTTCAGCCAACAAACCCACTCATCACTAGCCCTTTTGGCATCACCCACAAGGTGGATAAAGTCTCATCCAAGGTGCTATGGGTGACTGTTGGAAATAGACTTTTGCATCAGATGGGATTGTTACAGTTCTATGACACTAGGATCTCAACCTATTGCATAGAGGTCTAAACACCTAATGGAAATACATATGGCATCCATTCTGAGTTTAGATGTCATGTGGGACTTCATAGGTTATTAGACTCATTATTTGAATCATTGTTCACTACCTGCAATGCCATTATGGAAGAAGTTTCTTATTCATAACAACATCCTTAGTTGTAGCTAAGTTGTTTGCCATCCACTATGCACAAGGGTAACATGATAGAAATATAATAACACTATGAATCCTATTATGAAAGATGCTAATGAGTATGGAATTGATATTTTAGCATCATAAAGCCAACAATAAACAATAGAAATAAGGTAACACATTCATTTTTAAACATATATGGGAGAAAACTGTTGATATTTCATTACTTCAAAATGAGGAAACGTGCATGACGCACTACAATAGGCAATCACTTAAATTCAACTTACCAACCTCACTATATCCACCAGTAACACATTATATCGTCCTTTACAAGACGATACATTATCAACTCTAACATGGATTTCCTTATCTACGCATGTGCTACACAACAGCTACAGACATACATAATAACAAAGAATGACTAATTGTAATCAACTAACAACATATTAATAAAAAACACAACATCAATGACTCTTCGCTCTCTGGCCAACCCTTGAACTTTGATAGGTGAGCCTTCTTACTAGTCTTCGATAGCTTCTTTATCCTCCTCGGTCTGCTTCTCCTCCATTCTAGTTGTTCTCCACATTGGCTAATGGTTTAGATATTCTATGACAAATTTCTTCAAGTTGTCCCATGTTGTTCAACCACCGAATAGTTCCTACCAGAAATATATTCTACCAACTTGTTTACCACTCCTCTAACTTCTTCCCCTCTACAAATATCTTATGATTCCTTCCCCACGATGACCTTCCTCTCCTTCGCCAATCGTCTCAAAATCTTAACTACCAAGATCTTCTTACACTCGTCCTTGCCTGCTTGACACTACAATCTTCTACACACAGTGCCTCCCTAAACCGTATCTCCCTTTCCTTCTATAGCCTCTCTACTATGCGTTAGATGCTCTTCTTCTCCTTTGCATGATCCCCTACACTATTACTAAAACAATTCAAAAATAATATTCCCTCCAATAATGCCTTTGTCGAAGTATATTGTAATGAAACTCATATACCTTCCTATCATAAATAAGTAATGAGAAACCCTAAACATAGAAAATCCTAACCTAGGAGATGAAGTGCCAAAGGCTTATGGACCTTGGTGGGGTAAGTTGGAATGTCAACTACCTGGGGTAGTAGCTTTAGCATACGATCTTCATTTGGCACACGCAATAGACCATTGGAAAGGTCTATCTGAGATGTACAATTTTTGACTATTAATGATATGTATGACATCCATTTTCCCATTTCTCCAAAAAACACCATTTAGGGCCTCAAAATGGCTTCAAAAGCTCAGGACCTAAAAAATGTAGAAAAACCGCCAAAATAGACATTTTGTTGTGAGCTAGTGGAATGGGTGGGTGGCCATTGATATCCACTTGGATTAATCCTCCTCCCTTAGGAAAAAATAGTATCCATTACATTAATTTCCTCCATGACATGGGGAAACTTCTGTTGAACTTAGTTCCTGGTGAGCCACTTTCCTTGGTGCAAGAGTTGACCTGATTTGACAACCTGATACAGTTGGATTTTCTGTTGATGATTGTTCTTAATCTATGTCCATGATCTTATCAATTATGGCATATTCAATGCAATAAGGGTTGATATCTATCAATGTAATCTTCTTTGATATTTTTTATGTGTCCAAAAATGGTGGAAAGTATGGTCGAAGGTGGTCCACATTGAATATTGGGTGTAGACCAAGTAAGGGGGGATACTTAGCTCAAAAGTGTTGTCACCCACAACCTTGGTGAAGGTATAAGGTCCATAGTAGAGTAGATGAAGATTTTTATGGGCCCCTGTAAGGCCTTCCTTTTGAAAATGTAACCAAACCTTTTCTCCCACTTGAAACTTGTGTGGCATCATGTGTTGTTCATGGCATTGTTTGTACTTAGCATTGGATTTGTGCACAATATCATGGACTTTCTAGTAGATGTGTTGAATTCATTTAATAAACTTTGTATTTTTTTTAGCTCCATATTGAACATGTGTAGATTCCTCTTCTATAGTTGTTACAAGGGGCAGTGAAACATCAATGGGACCCAACAGTTGAAATCTCGGGTTGACCTAAAATGGGTTGTGGCCAGTTGAGCTATGGAGGGATATGTTGTAGCTATTTTGAATATAGGGTAAACTCTCATGCCATGTGCATGGATGAACGGAGTTGTGCATATGAAAAATGTGCATGATTGTCTTGTTGATGACTTCTATCTAGCCATATGTTTGGGGGTTGAAGACAATTAATTTGGTGAGATTGGTGTCCAACCATGACTAAAGGCTCGACTAGAATGCACTGAGCAACTTGTTATCCTAATATAATATGATGGTCCACAGGATCCAAAAATGTACCCACACTTATTCGAAGAAGAGCTTGGCGATGAATTCTGTATATACTCTTCTTGTTGGTAGTTAGAATGGTCATCTTAGAAAATATATCAATGGCCACAAACACACAATAATTACCTCGCTTGGTATAACAAATTATAGACACATAGTCCATTGAGATGTACTCCTAAGGAAAGTTAAGTGTAAGGAAAGGGGTGTACATGCCTTGCTTCTTAATGGTGTCCACCTAGAGGACTTTATTCCAAAAGAGTTGATAACTATGATCAGTGCCACAACTGAGAGTCAACTAAGGCAGTCTATGACATGATTGGTTCTACCTTTCCTATATTTGATGTTCAAATTAAATTGTTGTAGGTATGCAAACCATTTTAGATGGAAGTCATTCTATAATTTCCCCTGTCTCTATATAAATTTAAGAGGCCTATGATCCATGTGGGTGATTTTCTCTTTCCCCATAATATAATGTTTCCATTGCTGTTAAGCCTACACGATGGAATACATCTCCTTATCATAGGTGGGTTATCTTTAAAAAGTATCACTATGATAGGCCACTAGATGTCCTTTTTTAATGAGCACTACATCAAATGTCTTTTGTTGTGACTTAGACGAAAAAAATATTTTCCTTTGTTCCACCTTTAGTCACTTGAATTAAGGCACAAGTGGTATAAGAGAACCTCAGAATTCATCTTAGATATAAGTTAGCAAGGGCCAAGAAGTTGTGAAGCTATATTAAATTCGTTGGGGTCAGTCAATCTCTAATGACTTGGATCTTGGCTAGATCCACATTCACACTTTTTTCATCGATAATGTAGCCTAGGTATTGGACCTTGTCCATGTCGAAGGAGCATTTTTCTAAGTTAGTACATATCTTGTGTTGTCATAGAGTGTGAAGGACTTGCTAAATATGTTGTAATTTTTCTATCCATTTCTTACTAAAGATTAGGATATCATCCATATATATAACCACAAAAGAGTTGGTGAAAGGCCACAAGATATCGATCATCAACCTCATGATAATTGTTGGAGAATTCCTCAAACCAAAGGGCATGAGAAACCATTCAAAAATACCTTCCTTGGACTTGAAAGAAGTCTCCCACACTTCAGTTGGTTCTATTGGGACTTGTGGTAGCTAGACTTCAAATCAATCTTACTAAAGTATTTGGACCCTTGAGTTGGTGAAGAAGGTTACCAATATAGGGAAGTATCGATTCTTGACTGTAATTTTGTTTAGGGCTCTATTATTAATGCATATCCACCATGTCCCATATTTCTTCTACAAGAGTATAATTAGGCTTCCACAAGGTGAGGAACTTGGTCGAATGTACCCCTTTTGGAGTGGCTCTTCAATTTTTTGCTTGATTTCCTCATTCTAGAAGAGCGTTGTGGTAGATTGCCCCATTGGGTAGAAGAGAATTGAGGGTTAGATCAATTGAATGCTTTACTTAATAGTAAATAGGTACCCCAGTGGATGAGGAGATGTCCTTGTTGTTAGGATATTCCGACACATAGGAAATAGTTAAGTTCAACTTGGTATAGTATAGAGTTAGGTAAAGTGTGTTTCTTTACCGTTGTACATTTTGTAACTTACAATCCGACGGTCACGATATGTAGTGATCCGACGGTTCATTCTCTCCTCGGTATTACCGACACTTGATCTGTGGCTTGACACCCGATGGGTCCATGAATTCTATTTAAAGCGCATGGAGGGTCATTTGTAGGTTCACCATGCATGAGAGAAGCTTATGTAAATTTTCATTCTTTTATTAATAAATTGCCTGTAGTAGCCACGTTGGTGCAGGCCGTGGACTGTTTCCCTCTTTGAGGGTTTTAACCACGTCAAAATAATGGTGTATTGGCAGGAACATTTAGCTTTGAACTTGGTATTCATGAAAATGTAGTGTGCCTCCCCTCTTGGCTGTCTGTTGTCTGATTGGCAGGAATGTTTTTTTTTCATTCCCGCACATTCGCACACTTTGCCGGCAACTTCAACAATTTTTTTCAAAAAGCCATAACTTCTTCATCCATAAGCCTTTTTCAGAGCCGTTTTTTTTAAAACAGCCTAATTTTTCGAGATCTATCCATTGGAACACTTACTTTCAGCATCTTCAGCTTCAATTTTTTTTGAAAATGGAAAGTCCATGCCAAGTCATTCTTGACAGCACTAACTACTTCCAATGGGTATCCTACATGGAAGATTTACTTAGAAGTAAAGGTCTCTACAGAATAGCCACGGGCCAAGAGAAGAAACCAAAAGATGAAAACAAGGTTGCAAAATGGGAAAATAGACAAGATCAAGCACGTTTTGATAGGGATGTCTATTTCTCCTGATCTTAGATTCCATATTGCAGAACTTGATACTCCTCATGAAGCATTGGAACAAATCACTAAAGTTTTTGGGATTAAAAATGAAATTAGAGCCCATCAACTTGAAAATGAGTTGCTTACATTGGATCCTAATAATTTTTCTTGCATTGAAGATTTCTTGTCCAAATTCAAGACCCTTAGATATCTCTTGGAAGTTGTTAAGATTAAGAAAGAAGATAGTAACCTTATTTATTCCATCCTTACTAAGTTGGGACCAGCCTACTCTGTATTTGTTTCCACCTTCCATTCTACAAGGGAAGCTTTCATTTGTCAAGGAAAAAACTACAAGGCCCTTCCTTTGACTCTTTTTGTGATTCTTTAATAAGAGAACAAGAAAAACTCTTACACCTTGGTCTTCTTAATCTTGGAAACTCTTCCAAGAAAGCGTTAGCCGCCTAGTAGCAACCAAATTTAAAGAATCCTAAGAAGTCATATCCTAAAAAGAATGGTCCTAAACCAAACAAGGGTCCTAAGCAAACTCAGTCTCAAAATGAAAGATCATTTCAGCAAAATGATAAGACCAATAAAAACAAATGGAAGAAGACTGATAGACATTGTAACTTTTGTAATCGAGATGGCCACTTAGAATCTAAATGCTTTAAGAAGATGAAGCCTTGGAAGCCGCAATGAAGAAACATAACATCCATGTGGAGCATTCTTCTACTTCAACTTCAACTTCATCTTCAGGAATGGCACTTTCTGCATGTCGTTGTCAATCATCTCAGTCTGGTTATGCATTAAATGTATCTTCTTCTTCTCATTCTCATGAGTGGCTCATTGATTCTGAGCCTCTTATCACATGGCCAAACACAAAGCCATGTTTTCTTCTTTACATGATTGTAACACCAAAAATATATATGTTGGTGGTGATAGATCTCTTAATGTTGTAGGGACTGGAACTGTTCATCTAGACAATGGTCAGTTTAATGATGTATTATGTGTTCCAACCTTATTCAGCAACCTTCTATCTGTATATCAGATAACTCATTCAGGTGAAGGTAAAATTGTTGAATTTTTCACCTCATGATGTTGTAATCAAGGATCTAAGAGATCCTAAACAAATTCTAGCTACTGGTATTGCTAATGATTCCACAAGGTTGTATAAGTTTCACAACTTTGGGTCATCAAATCTTCCCTCGGTATTTGTTGCTCATAATGATGAAGTGAGCAAACTTTGGCATGAGCGATTGGGTCACTTAAACTATCGCTCCCTTCAGCATCTATGTAAAGAAAATATGGTGACAGGTCTTCCTATGGTATCTTGCAGAGATGGTGTTTGTTCCGGATGTGTACTAGGAAAACATCATCGGGATAGTTTTGAAAAACGTGCCTCTTGGCACGCCTCAGCCCCTTTACAGCTTGTTCATAGTGATTTGTGTGGTCCACTTCCTGTTGCTTCATTCTCTAGCTGCAAGTATTTCTTAACTTTCATTGATGATTTCTCCAGACGCACTTGGGTATACTTCTTAAAACTCAAGAGCGAAGTATTTAACACATTTTTGGCCTTCAAATACTTTGTTGAAAAACAATCTGGACATCAAATTCTTAAGCTAAGAACTGATAATCGTGGAGAATATGTTAAAAACACAT
>APFE031638211.1:34941-155076 GCA_000404065.3 Pinus taeda
ATCAAAGTGCCATTCAGCTATGCAAAGATCCAGTCCAACATCAGCGCAGCAAACACATTGAACTACACATGCACTTCATCAGAAAACTCATTCATTACCATGTTCTTGAAGTGCAATATTGTTCAACAGATGATCAGGTTGCAGACATCTTCACAAAGGCTCTCACAGAGGCGAAGTTCATTAAACTTTGATTTATGGTTGGAGTTCAGGAAGTTGTCACTAAGGGGGGATAGGCTCTAGTGCCTCCTTCCTTCTCCTATTGTGTCATATTTGTAAATCCTTCAATCCTATCCCAAGTTGTTCTAAGGGGGGATGTTAGGATATTCCGACACATGGGAATAGTTAAGTTTAACTTGGTCTAGTATAGAGTTAGGTAAAGTTTGTTTCTTTACTGTGTACATTTGTAACTTACAATCCGACGGTCACGATATGTAGTGATCCGACGTTCATTCTCTCCTCGGTATTACCGACATTTGATCCGTGGCTTGACAACCGATTGGTCCATGAATTCTATTTAAAGCGCATGGAGGGTCATTTGTAGGTTCACCGTGCATGAGAGAAGCTTATGTAAATTTTCATTCTTTTATTAATAAATTGCCTGTAGTAGCCACGTTGGCGCAGGCCGTGGACTGTTTCCCTCTCTAAGGGTTTGAACCACGTCAAAATACTAGTGTATTGATCTGTGATCTGTTTGTGAGCGGTGTCCTTTTGGTGTTCTGTCTGAGGAACTTACCCTGTAAATTCCTACACTTGTATTCTTCCATAACCTTATCCACTTACCTCTATTGCATGGAGGAGCCCTATGTGGAGTCCATGGATGTGGCCACACTATTATACTTACTTAGAGAGAGAATTAGGAAGAAGAAAAATTTCCTAGTCTAGGATATGACCTTACAACATTGCTTAGTACAGATCAAAGAAATGGTAGTAGGCAGGGATACCTCTAGTATCTTGTATATTTTTCTGCCCAAAGTAATAATAACACTACGGGGTCTAGACTCATATACAATGTTAGTGTTTGTCTTTGAATCCTCCCACCAACGATCAAACATACTCTTACAAAGTGGTCTTAGGGTGTCAAAGTCAAAATTTGTCATTTCAGTAAGTCTTCAAGTAAAATTTAGTCACTAGGTATTAGGTCTAGGATTTGTTTTCACTCCTTTCAAAGTTTTCCAAGTGTCAGTCCATGTCACCATTTGGTTGAGTGTACCATCATTCAAAAAGTTGTCATCATCATTTCAGGTTCCAATGGGTCATTTTACACCTTGTTCGTGCTTTAGTTGTACTTGGGTAAGGCTCATTTCCGTCTCCTAGGGTTTTGAAGGTAATTTTTCTTGGATGGTAAAATCATAAAAAAAATCTTGTATCTTGATGCTCATACACCTTCCCATATCCTTAATATACCTTCTTAATCACTTCCCATCACTGATAGCCCTCAAATTCATCATTTTCCCACAAACCCTAGCTTATTGCTACAATTTGACAATTTTCTAGGCTAGGCCCGTGTTTTTCCCTTTTGGACCCCTTCCCCTCACTAGATATTTGAAATCACATTTTCCCCTACTTCCTAACATCCCTTACTATTCTCCAAAATTTTCTCAAGAATTTAGAAGCCCCTTATCCCCTTCTTTTCCCTTCATTTCTACAAATCCCCTGTTCCACATATCAGGATAGGTTTTATTCAAATGATGTTTCTGAGAAATAAAAGATGAATTTTACAAATGTGAGAGAGGTTTTTGTCCATCATTGACCCAAGAAGAAAAAACAATTTCATTTTTTACATAGGTTTCATGGTTTGGGACAAATGTCGAAAACATCATTTGCCTCAGGAGGGTTGCTGTACCTCTGGAGTGACCTTGGTAAAGTCAACTTTTCTCCTAGATGTAATGACTAAATGACTTTCTTTATGAGTCAAATGATAATTAGGCACAAATATATTTCCAATGAGCTATCATGAGCTCAATTTGGAGTTTAGGAAGACCTTCAAACGTTGACTGCCACAACACTCTACATTTAGGCAGCCTCATTCTACACATTTTGACCAGTCTTGGGAGATTGGACTTTTGATAGGGAAAATGAACTCCACATTGAATAATTCAAGATGTTCTGGAAAGTAGACCTTCCAAGCTTTCCAATGAGCCATCATACACCTAATTGGGACACATGGAATGCCTTCAAAGGTTGTCTACAAAAAGGCATTGCGCATCTAGGAGGCATTGCACACCTAGTAGGGTTTTCCAGTGTAAAATTGCATGGGCTCTGCGCACCTATGTGAGGCACTGCGCATCTGTCCAGCCAACCCCAAAACTCTCCCAAGTTGCCAAAACCTCAAAATTTTCAGTTCCTCTCTCTAACAAGTAAGTACATTACTCCTATCTTATGATCTAGGGTTTTGATTGCTAAGCTTGGTATTTAGCATTTTTAAAATTAAAACCCTAGCCTCTAGGGTGAAACCCTACTTCTCATCATCTCTCCATTGTTTTATTTACCCTATCCTTGTCATCATTCCCTAGACCAAAACCCATTCCCATTTACCTATTTCCTAACTCCCATTCCCCTCATACATTTTCCCCATTCCTACTTACAATCTCCCCAAACCCTACAAATCCTATTCACATCACTAAACCATACCCACTCTCCTAAAATCCCATTCAAACTCCCTAAACCATATTTGCACATCATACTCTCACATACTCCTCCCTACACTTTGACCATTCCATTCCTCCACAATGTTTTCACTATATTATTCACTATTGTCCATATATAACTATAAGTGTTCGCAGCCACAAAAAAGCAAAGGCAAAGAGAAGATGCACGAGGATGATATAGTATTGTCACATATCTAGAGCAAGAGAACAAATAGTTAGAGGATAAGCAAGGCCTAATGGAGCTTGGAATATTGAAACTGAAAAGGGCAAAGTGTAAAAAAGCATCCTGTTACTTTGACTCCCATTGAGCAAGAGATTGAAGATGACCAAGAAACTTGGCTTGAAATGGTCAACTTGCATCTTGAAGGACTGATCAAAAAGGCCAAAAGGGACAATAGAATGCTCCAGCACATGTCATATCATTATATGACTCGAAACAAAATCTGCAACATGAGGATTAGGAAGCTTAAAGCTAGGTTGAGGAAGGCCTTAAAGAGAAAAAAGGAGCAAGATAAGTTGAAAATCTTGGTTGAAGCCTCACTAGCCCATCAAAGAAACTAATGGTGGTGTCCCATGCCAAATCTGGGCAAGTTTTGATGATTTTTTTTCTTTTTCAAATTTTGAAATTCTGAAAATAGTAAATTGGCCTAGATGTGGAGCGCCACCGGCGCTGCGCTTTTCCCTGGAGCACTTTTTGGAGGAAATACTTATATATTTGGATTTAGCATGATGAGAGAATCAAACCCAGAAATTTCAGAAATTTTGGAGTAAAACTAGGTCACCAAAAGGTCAAAAAACTACCAAAAAATGACCTCTCTGCCTCTTTTTGGACACATAGAAGCAGCCTTAGGAGATTTTACTTTTGAGGGGGAATGACCTCCAAATTCAAACATTCAAGATTTTATAGAAACTAGACAAGAATACCTTTCCAATGAGCTATCTTGGGCTCAATTTGGCTAAGGGGAAGGCCTCCAAAACTGGGTGTGAAGTGGGTGTGCGCATTTGGATCATGGCGTTGCGCTTTTGGCTAGTTTGCCAGAAAAATCCAATTTTCGCCTATTTTCACTGCAAGATGACTTTATCTCTCTTCATGGATGATTTTATGATTGTAATTAATGCCTTGGTATGTAAATGTAATAGTGAAATGATCTTAGACGGTAGATTCATCAGTTTGAGGTGGTTTAGGAGTCAATGAATCAGTTTCCATGCTTATAGAGGCAAGTTGTTCCACTGCCTATATTCCTATTCCCTGTTTGGAAATGGTTGTAAAGGCTACTTTTCTCTTGGTTTCGACCCCTAATGGCTAGAATAGGTGGTTTGATGCCTATATTAAGTATTTTTTTTGTCATTAGCAAAGGTTGGACTCTCTTAGATGCTCTGAGCTACATTGTACACCTTT
This sequence comes from Pinus taeda, assembly GCA_000404065.3. Classification (NCBI taxonomy): domain Eukaryota; kingdom Viridiplantae; phylum Streptophyta; class Pinopsida; order Pinales; family Pinaceae; genus Pinus; species Pinus taeda. The sequence goes on from APFE031638211.1 coordinate 38,989, forward strand.
ATCAGCAGTTTGGCAAGGAAATAAACTAGGATTTGCAGCTATTTTTATTGGATACTTGTGGTATGGTGTTTTTGCATAGTTTTTTCATCTATTATCAGTTCTTCTCATGTTTGATGTGTTCCACAATCTAATTCATTGCTTCTAGCTGAATGATATCAAGATAGATAGGTAGAATTCATTGTTTACAGTGCTCTGCCTTGGGAAGCCATTCAGTTTTCTATGTTTTCTACTATTTGAGAAGGATACATGATCTTTGCATGCCATCCTTAGCTCCTCACTAGTATTAGACCTATCATCTCACTCAATTTCAAGTGCCAAAGCACCTAAATACCCTGCCCCATAGAACACCCTACATCCTGACTTGATTTCTAGGACCCAAAGCTGCCTGCTCCATTTGATCTAGCAACACAACCAACAAAATCAATCAAAAACCCTAGAGCTACTATACCTATCCTAAAATACATATATGATCCAGTGATCTTGACTGAGATTCATAAGGAGAGAGCACTCTCTTGACCTGGGAGGGCTAGCTACAAGGTTAAGCTTGGTTTGTGGTTATCCTAGGATTGCCTTTCTTTAGCTTGAGGTCAATGTAGGCTCTAACATAGTGGCAGCCATACTGGGGAAGAAGTTTTATGTTCCTCAGTAAAATGTATCAATTTTAGATCTAATTGTTGATGGTGGAACACGATCAGACATCGGAAGGCTGAAATCAGTCACCTGACGACTCTAAATCAGTTTCGAGATTAGATCCAAGGACTCCACTGGAGGATGAACTTGACCAGTAGAAACATGAAAGGAAAATATGGAACAATCAAGTATTCAAGTTGGAATTTCATCCAAGACATTCTGTTCATCGTTATAAATTATTTCTTCTCTTTTCTCGAGAATGTTAAGAAGGCTTTACAAAGTATACTGTATTCAAGGAAAAATCCTAGACCTGAATTGATTCTTTCCCTTTGAAGGTTGTGAATAAAAAATGTTCGCATGCCTTTGATATTGATCAAGACCCTTCTTCTAAATCTTATGATGACCGTCCTCAAATTGATGAGCCTAAAGAGACCAAGACTGATTCTACAACTTTTGTATATACTCCTATACCTTGTAAAATTCCAAATAGATATAAGCCTTTGATTTTACCTCCTATATCCCATGCTTTCCCTAAAAATAATTACCTATATATACCAAGATTTGTTGGGGAATGTGACAACATCTCTGCTAAGAGACATGTACTAAATTTTGAGTCTTTTCTTGACCTTTTTGAAGTTGATGAAGAAAATGTTAGTATTAGGCTTTTTGCTCTTTCTTTGCGAGGCAAAGTTAAGAGTTGGTGCAAAACCCTGCCTAATGCGAGCATCTCAAATTTCCAGCAGTCGTCAAAATTTTCCTCGACAAGTGGGTGGTTAGACAAAACCATTTCTTGATTCTAGAAGAGTATAACCCTTTGGAGAGACTACTAGGGGAGATAGTACAACAATTTTCTGCCAGATTTAACCAAGTTTATTATTCACTGCCTGTTAATATAAGACCTCCTTCTGGATCTACTCTCTTGCACTACCTGGATGCTTTTGATATGAAAATGGAGTTTCAGCTAAGGGAAAGGAACCTTGCAACACTTGAAGAGATGTAAAACATTGCAGTAGATGTGGAGGCTAATTTGCTAATAAGGAGGGCAAATTTGAAGGAAGAAGAGAGGAAGAACATAGATCCAGAGGAATTGGCATCTTTAGAGGTAAAGCTCGACATTTTGGTAAATGTAGTGGAAGAGATGATGCAAAAGGTCACCACAAGGAATGAGTATGATGTTCAAGACCATGGCTCGCTAATTGAAGAAGAACAAGTCCAGTTGTCATATATTTGATAATGATTGTTTTATAGACCATCTTGGAGAAGAGAGAGCTGTTGACTTGACATGTATGCTTAATGACGTGTTTTATACTGATTATTTCCCTAAGTTTGATCAGTATGATGATGATTATGTTCTCCAAACAGAAGCTAATCTTGCAGACGAATCAACAACTAGTTTGTGGAAGGAGGAAGTGCACTTTCAGTAGCTCAAATACAATGATCAACCGATGCATATCAGCCATGGAAGTGAGGAGGGAAGTGCAGAAAATTTTGATGTAATTTTGTTTTACTTCGTTTTAGTTCATTAGAGACAACTTTCATGCAATCGGAAATCAACTGTCGATAAGTTTTGATCTTGACCATCTAGAGGGCAATGAAATCCTTATTCAAGACTTCTCATATCTAGATTTGCATCCCCCGAATGCCATTGATTGTCAAGTTTCAGATGAAGACTTGGAAGTTGGAACATATGATCGAATGATGCAAGACGATTCTGTACCATCCTGTTCATTTCAGTTTTTGAAGGGAAATTTGCATAGTATATCTTCAAGTGAGCAGCCTGTAGAAAATCATGCAATCTCATTGAAACTAATAGAAAATGGGTCACAACAATATTTTCAAGTTTTTCACGATCCAATAGCTAATGTGTTGGATGATATTTGTATTCAAAGTCCTTCTCCATTAGCTAACTATGAGGTTGAAAAAAAGTAATGATACAAACTTGATCCGGCAGCCAGTTTCTTTGTCATTTTCATTAGGAGTCTCATCACAAAGCTTAGATGAAAGTTTGCATTCATGGTACGAGGAGAAGAAAAGTAATCCATTAGATGAGCTAAGTCCCAATACACATGAATTTCAAGATCCTTATGCAGTATTTTTGGATCAGATAGAGAATTTATATTATTCAGTATGGGAAAATTTGGATCTGTTTACAAGTTTTCATGGGAATTGCATTTCAATAGTTTTCTCTTCTTGCTCATAAGCAAGCACTGGCAAAGAATTCAAACAACAACCATAATGCTTACTTGGTTGCATTGGTTGTTTCATTTCACTTGATCAGGTGATGAATGGAACAATTAGAGTAGGTTTTATTGAATAAGCTCCGTTTTGAGCATATTTTCTAGTTTTTCAATTGTGTTTTAGTATTGAGCCAGTTTCAAGTTATTAGTGTTTTAGTATTCAGTCATGTAATTTCAGCTTGAGTTTTTGACTTCATGCCCAATGGATAAGGCTACTTGGTTTGTGGTGTTATTGGCACCTCCAAGGAGCTACCATCCCCAATGGAGCCAATGTTAGTGTCAGTCTTTGAAGCCTTCCACCAGTGATCAAACATACTCTTTCAAAGTGGTATTAGGGTGTCAAAGTCAAATTTTGTCATTTCAGTAAGTCTTCAAGTAAAATTTGGTCACTAGGTATTAGGTCGAGGATTTGTTTTCACTCCTTTCAAAGTTTTCCAAGTGTCGGTCCATGTCACTATTCGGTTGAGTGTACCATCATTCAAAAAGTTGTCATCATCATTTCAGGTTCCAATGGGTCATTTTACACCTTGTTCGTGCTTCAGTTGTACTTGGGTAAGGCTCATTTCCCTCTCCTAGGGTTTTGAAGGTAATTTTTCTTGGATGGTCAAATCATAAACAAAGCTTGTATCTTGATGCTCATACACCTTCCCCTATCCTTAATATACCTTCTTAAGCACTTCCCATCACTGATATCCCTCAAATTCATCATTTTCCCACAAACCCTAGCTTATTTATACAATTTGGAAATTTTCTAGGATAGGCCTATGTTTTTCCCTTTTGGACCCCTTCCCCTAACTTGATATTTAAAATTCCACTTTCCCCTGCTTCCTAACATCCGTCCCTATTCTCCAAAATTTTCTTAAGAATTTAGAAGCCCCTTATCCCCTTCATTTCCCTTCATTTCTACAAATCCCCTGTTCCACATATCTGGATAGGTTTTTTTCAAATGATGTTTTTGAGAAATAGAAGATGAATTTGACAAAAGTGAGAGGAATTTTTGTCCATCATTGACCCAAGAATAAAAACCTCTTTCAGTTTTTATACAGGTTTCATGGTTTGAGAGAAATGTCAAAAACATCATTGCCTCAGGAGGGTTGCTGCACCTCTGGAGTGACCTTGCTAAAATCGACTTTTCTCCTAGATGGAATGACCAAATGAATTTCTTGATGAGTCAACTGATAATTAGACATAGAAATATTTCCAATGAGCTATCATGAGCTCAATTTGGAGTTGAGGAAGACCTTCAAAAGTTGACTGTAACAACACTCTGCATTTATGTAGCCTCATTTTGCACATTTTGACTAGTCTTGGGAGATTGTACTTTTGACAGGGCAAATGAACTCCAAATTGAAAAGTTCAAGATGTTCTAGAAAGTAGACTCGCCAAGATTTCTAACGAGCTATCACACTCCCAATCTGGACACCGGGAAGGCATTAAAAAGTGGTCTACAAAAAGGCATTGCGCATTTGGTAGGTGTTGCGCACCTAGTAGGGTTTTCCAGTGTAAAATTGCACAAGCGTTGCAAATCTGGGAGGTGCTGCGCACCTGTGTGAGGCACTGTGCACCTGTGTGAGGCACTGCACATATGTCTAGCCAAGCCCAAAACTCTCCCAAGTTTCCAATTCACCTTGAAATTTTCAGTTCCTCTCTCTAACAAGTAAGTACATTACTCCTATCTTATGATCTAGGGTTTTGATTGCTAAGGTTGGCATTTAGCATTTTTAAAATTAAAACCCTAGCCTCTAGGGTGAAACCATACTTCTCATCATCTCTCCATTTTTTTACTTACCCTATCCTTGCCATTATTCCCTAGACCAAAACCCATTCCCATTTACCTATTTTCTAAATCCCATTCCCCTCATACATTTTCCCCATTCTTACTTACACTCTCCCCAAACTGTACAAACCCTATTCACATAAATAAACCCTACCCACTCTCCTAAAATCCCATTCACACTCCCTAAACCCTATTTACACATCATACTCTCACATACTCATCCCTACACTTTGACCACTCCATTCCTTGACCCTGTTTTCACTATATTATTCACTATTGTCCATATATAACCACAAGTGTTCACAACCACAAAAAATAAAAGGAAAAGAGAAGATGCACGAGGATGATATAGTATTGTCACATATCTAGAGCAAGAGAAGAAATAGTTAGAGGATAAGCAGGGCCTAATGGAACTTGAAATGTTGAAACTGAAAAGGGCAAAGTGACAAAAGGCATCCTGTTACTTTGACTCCCATTGAGAAAGAGATTGAACATGACCGGGAAACTTGGCTTGAGAGGGTCAACTTGCATCTTGAAGGAATGATCAACAAGGCCAATAGGGACAATAGAATTCTCTGACCCATGTCATATCATTATATGATTCGAAACAAAATCTGCAACATGAGGATCATAAAGCTTAAAGCTAGGTTGAGGAAGGCCGTAAAGAGAAAAAAGGAGAAAGATAAGTCGAAAATCATGGATGAAGCCTCACTAGCCCATCAAAGCAACTAATGGTGGTGTCCCATGCCAAATCTGGGCAAGTTTTGATGATTTTTTGTCTTTTTAAAATTTTAAAATTATGAAAACAGGAAATTGGCCTAAATGCACACCTGGAGCACTTTTTGGAGGAAAGGCTTATATATTTGGATTCAGCATGATGAGAGCATCAAACCCAGAAAATTTCAGCAATTTTGGAGTAAAACTAGGTCACCAAAAGGTAAAAAAAACTACCAAAAAATGACCTCTTTGCCTCTTTTTGGACACACAAAAGAAGCCTTGGGAGATTTCACTTTTGAGGGGGAAAATGACCTCCAAATGAAAAAATTCAAGATGTTCCAGAAACTAGACAGGAATACCTTTCCAATGAGCTATCTTGGACTCAATATGGCGAAGGGGGAGGCCTCCAAAACTAGGTGTGAAGCGGCGTTGCGCATCTGGCTCATGGCGCTGCGCTTTTGGCCAGTTTGCCAGAAAAATATGTTTTTCGCCTATTTTCACTGGAAGATGACTTTCTCTCTCTTCATGGATTATTTTATGATTGTAATTAATGCCTTGTTATGTAAATGTAATAGTGAAATGATCTTAGAGGGTAGATTCACCAGTTTGAGGTGGTTTGGGGGTCAATGAATCAATTTCCATGCTTATAGAGGCAAGTTGTTCCACTGCCTATATTCCTGTTCCCTGTTTGGAAATGGTTGTAACAACTCCTTTTCTCTTGGTTTCAACCCCTGATGGCTAGCATAGGTGGTTTGATGTCTATATTATGTATTTTTTTGTCATTAGCAAAGGTTGGACTCTCTTGGATGCTTTGAGCTACATTGTACACCTTTATCAACAATTTGGTAAGGAAATAAACCAGGATTTACACCTATTTTTATTGGATACTTGTGGTATGGTGTTTTTGCATAGTTTTTTCATTTGTTATCAGTTCTCCTCATGTTCTATGTGTGCAACAATCTAATTCATTGCTTCTAGCTGAACGATATCAAGATAGATAGGTAGAATTCATTGTTTACAGTGTTCTGCCTTGGGAAGCCATTCAGTTTTCTATGTTTTTTACTGTTTGAGAAGGATACATGATCTTTGCATGCCCTCCTTAGCTCCTCACCAGTCTTAGACCTACCATCTCACTCAATTTCAAGTGCTAAAGCACCTACCTACCCTGCCCCATAGAACACCCTGCATTTTGACTTGATTTCCCAGACCCAAAGCTGCATGCTCCATTTGATCCAGTAACACAACCAACAAAATCAATCAAAAACCCTAGAGCTACTATACCTATCATAAAATCCATATTTGATCCAGTCATCTTGAATAAGATTCATAAGGAGAGAGCCCTCTTCCGACCTGGTAGGGCTAATTGCCAGGTTAAGCTTGGTTTGTGGTTATCCTAGGATTGCTTTCCTTTAGCCCGAGGTCAATCTAGACTCTAACATACATCATGACCCTTCCACAAGTATGGTCGACCTAAAAAACATCACAAACTTTAAGGGGAGAGACATCACACAATACCTTGTCCTTGAAAGGCTTGTTGTTGTATGATATGCAACGCTATTGTTTGATTCGAAGATCTCACCCTTGATGGAGCCACCCGTTGGTGTATGGCTACAGGTGTGGTGTTGTTGGTAGGTTCAACTACTTACTGTCCTCTACTAAGATGACATTCTTTTGACTCCCGATATCAACAATGCATAGTGGAGCACCCTTCACCCACATTTGTGAGTGAAAGAGGCTCTCATCTTCCTCTGAATCTTCGATCTCACTTTGTTGGACCTTTCTAGTGGAAATAGTGACAATGGGTTCTGCATCAATGATTTGTTCCCCCTTGTCTAGGCCTAGTTCAGAGTCAGAACTAACGTCTAACTATGGGGCTTTTGGCTCCACCACCAATGCCTACCTTGTGTGACATTCATTAGAGTTATGAGAAGGGCTCTTGTGGAACTTGAATCATTTTCCCATGTCTTTCTTCATCTTCCCATTACCATTGTTTGTTTACAACTTTGGTGGGTTTTCCTAAGGAGGTCCAGCTTAGATCTTTCCTTTGTTCTACAATTTAGGGATGCTCTTTCCTTGCTTTTGCTTTGAAGGATTCACAAATCCAAAGTCTCGCTTCTTTTGTTTAATATTTTTCTCTATTTTGACAACATATTAATATGTTGTGCCAAGTGAGGAGATCTCTAGGAAATCTATTTATGCCTGGATGTATATGTGCAGACACCCATGGTAATTGAGCACTAAATATCACTCATAGTCTTTGATACCTAACTTGGTGTGCAAGGTATGAAAGATATTTTTGAACTCTTTCACCAATTGGTCCCTTTCCTACCGTAGTGTGGTCTGTCTCATGTACTTTCCTTTGCTACTTCCAACCGGGTAATATTGTTCCTTAACATCATCCCTAAAAGAGTCCCAAGTGGCTATGACTGAAAACAGTGTGGATTCCTCCATGGCCCTTTGGTCACAGTAAGCTTCTCACCAATTCTTAACATGGGGGGGATACTTAAGGAGTCAAAAGGTAATATTTTCTCTATCAAAGAAATAATTTGTGAACCAAAAAATACCATTCTAGCATATTTAACCATTTATCTAGAGCATCCACATCTATTTTTCCTTCAAATATAGGAACATCAAAATTAACTTGTACTTTAAAAGGGGCGATGCCTCCAAAGTAGCCAGTGGATGAAGAAAAATGTATCCATCATCTCATTCCTTTATCGCTCAAGGGATTCTTCAAGTAATAGTTTAATAGGATCTCCTACTCCCTCATCTTTCTTTTCTTCCACCATGGGAGGTCATTGAGGTCAACAAGGATGGTCTTGCAAGGGCTCAAGTAGTTCGAGTGCCAACTCCTTATACCCTGAGCTAGTTGGGGACATGCATAGGAAAATAGATAAAGAACAAACAGATCTAATACAACTAATTCAAATTTATGGAGGGAAAGAAATGATATACATATTTATAACCAAAACATATAGATACATTGAAACTTAACTTCTATTAATAAATGGAAAATGATGATACTTTATAAATGCAAAATGAAAAAAAACTAGCTCAAGTTATGTGCCTTTTTCAAACTATCTTATGGTGAGTCCTAGATGCCTTCTTATCATAAAGAAGCCATGAGAAACCTTAAACACCCAAAAACCTAGTGTAGGAGATGAGGCGCCAAATGCTTGTGGCCCCGATAGGGTAAGTTGGAACATCAACTTCCTAGGGTTCTAACTTTGGCATATGATCTCCATTTGGTGCACAAAATAGCCCATTGGAAAGGTCTATCCAATATATACAATTTCTAACTAAAAACAAAGTATACAACTACCATTAGTCTATTTCCCAAAAATATGGCATTTAGGGCCTCAAAATGGATCCAAAAGTCCAGGACCTAAAAACTGTAAAAAACCTACCAAACTAGAAACTATGTTGTGAGCCAATGGAATAGGTGGGTGGCCACCAATATCCACCTGGATCAATTCACTGCCATGATCTTGAGTGAATACCATTCCAACTTTCATTACTCACACATTTGGATCTAGTTATGTGTGGACTTCTAAGAAGAGTCTAGAGGATCTGAAACCATAATCCTGGTATGGAGTTAAGGTTTGAAAACAACTTAACCCTGTCCTTAGATTACTTCCAAATGATGTTAAATAATGGGTTATTAGGAATTTAAGGGGTTCCATTCTTATTGGATTATTTACTATTCAATAGTAGAGTAGAGCACTAGTAGTGGGATATTGAAGTAGAACAAACAAAGCAAAATATCTTGTGGAAAATATACAAGCTATCATGTCTACGGAAACTCCATAGTGAGTACAATTAATATTTATATTTCACAACTAATAAGAAAAAAACAAGTAATGGGCTTGTTGAGGCCTCTACATCTCCCCTTAATTTTTGGTAAAAATTAAGGGACCCCAATTTCATTTTGGAAAACATCACTTTCATTTGTAATTGATTTTGTCTTGCTTGAACTGAGAAGATGATTTGATGGTTTATTTTCTTAGATGTTTTATTTTTTTCACTACTTATTATCGATGCATTTGGATTATATTTCATGAGATGTGGGTTCTAGTGATACTATACTGTTAGAACACAAATCATAAGTAATTCCCTCTCATGCGTCTAGCTTAATGATTATGATTTCAATGATGGGATTGTTGTGTCACATGAACTTGTTTAGTCCAAAGTAATTATTGGATTGCTTAACATATTTCTACTCTATGAACCTTCATCACTAGTATGCGTGCTCATATGAACTTGTGAGAATTAATTACATGCCTTGATTTGCTTGAGATTGGATTATCGTGACTTATTTTCTTAGATGTTTTATTTTTTTCACTACTTATTATCGATGCATTTGGATTATATTTCATGAGATGTGGGTTCTAGTGATACTATACTGTTAGAACACAAATCATAAGTAATTCTCTCTCATGCATCTAGCTTAATGATTATGATTTCAATGATGGGATTGTTGTGTCACATGAACTTGTTTAGTCCAAAGTAATTATTGGATTGCTTAACATATTTCTACTCTATGAACCTTCATCACTAGTATGCGTGCTCATATGAACTTGTGAGAATTAATTACATGCCTTGATTTGCTTGAGATTGGATTATCGTGACTTTTTGTCAATTTCATCAAGGTTTTTTTCCAATGCATTAATGAACTAAATAAGCATTTTGGAAAATTGAAATAATTTAATTGAAACTCATTAACAAGAATTTCAATTTGCATCTTAAAAAGATTTATGTAAAACTATTATATAAAACTATGAAGATGAGTAGATAAATTTGAATTTAAGTGAATACATATTAATTATATGAGCATTAAACTATTGTTAAAAAATAACACTATTTTCTCAATTTATACTTTTTCGCAAGATGAAAAAAAATGATTAAGACTTTACTTTTTTCAATTTAGTCTAGGTCTTGAGGAACTCTACTAAATTAAAGATGATTCAATGGTTTTCCATTTGAACAAAATATCATTATTTTTATAATGAGTCTACTTTTAATAAAACAAATTCTTACACTTTTGATAAGTATATATTTTTTCAGTGAACGGCCAAAGTAAAATGGCAACGAAAAAAATATATGTTTATCTTCATATAAATTAATGGTAGTATTTGGAATCCTCATCACTTATATCATAGTGCACGTTTTATTTGCTCCATTGAACATGTCCTCTTCTTCTTTTGAGTGTGTTATATCTCCACGAGTTATTAAAAGCTAAATTTCCATTAAATGCTAAATTTCCATATATTTTTACCGCGAGATGACACAAAAGACAATTCTCTATGAGTTTTCATTCACCAAAGTATAAACAATTAGCCATCAAGGACAAGACATAAAAATGTGAGTGATTTTCTTTAAGCTTAGTTTTATTTAATTTACTTTACTCTTTTAGTTTAAATTTTACTTTAATTTTTAATTCTTAGTATTTTACTAGATTTAAATCTCATTAGAATTTAGTTGAATCTCTTTTTTTTTTTAATTTATTATTTAGATATAATTTATATATTAGATTTTATTTTTATTTAATAGATTTAGTTTTTAGATTTTGAATTTATTTAGTTATATAAATCTTCATAAATCTTATGATTTTTATAGCAGAAATGAGAAAATCAGTAAACTTAGTTTAGTGTAGTTTTACTATAATTTTAGTTTTAGTTTATTTTTAATTAATTGTTTGTATAATTTTGACTTATTTATCGTATTTTATTTTACTTTAATTTAATTTTATTATTTTAATTTTAGTATTAAAAACTACTAATTGTGTCAAAAGGCATTCTCTAACTTAATATGGAAGAAATGTTGTAATTTCCTGATATATAGACATTTTTATTTGGTCAAGTACATAAAAATAAAAATAAAATTTACATTTTTGGGCTCTAGGTTTTGACAACCCATGGTTTTCTAATGGTATTCTTATATATATAACTAGCCTAGACCCATCTTAACTTTGTATCTATCAAGCGTTGAGAGTGATCAAATCTCTCCAGGTGCAAACCTTTCCTCAAGTTTTGCACTCAAAAAAGAGGTTTGCACCTTGAGAATTTCATCTATTTCAACACTTTATAGATCCAAAGTTAAGATGTATCTAGATTGGTTTAGTTTTAGCTTATTCTTTTAGATTTTAGCTAGTTTAGTTTCATTTTAATAATTATTTTAGTTACTTACTTTTAGATTAATTTAATCTATAATCTATGATTAGTTTAGCCATAATTTATTACCTTATTTATTTTATACTAATTTAGTCTATTATAAGCTAGGATTTACCACAATAGTCATGCGTGATTGTGAGGGAAAGAATGTGAAGAGAACGATATTTATGACTCTCTTGGCATTCTTTCCCTCAAGCTTTAGTTTCCTAATGATGGATCTTCTTTCGAATCTGAAAGGTAGACAATCAAACATGAATACTGTGGTAAATTAGAGCTTCCAATCTACAAATTCCAACCACATAAACTTTATTTTTCTCTTGACATTATTTCCCTTGGGATTTTATGTCCTAATGACGTAGCCTCTTTTGGATTCAAACATGACTACTATGGTAAATCTGAGCTTCCAATCTACAAATTCCAACCACAGAAACTTGAGGGAAAGAATATCAAGAGAATCATACACAAAATCCTTAGGGAGAAAATGTCAAGAGAACCATATATATGGTTCTCTTGACATCTTTTCCCTTAGGCTTTGTCTTAATGATGGATCCTCTTTAGGATCTTAAACGTAGAAAATCAAACATGAATATTGTGGTAAATCTGAGCTTCCAATCTATAAATTCCAACCACATAAACTTTATGGTTCTCTTGACATTCTTTCCCTTAGCCTCTTTTGTGTCCTAATGATTGATCCTCTTTAGATGTGAAATGTAGACAATTAAATATGACTACTATGGTAAATTTGAGTTTTCAATTTACAAATTCCAACCATGGAAACTTGGGAACATTATAATTTAGTGTTCGTTGAGCTGAGAGGCTCATTCTATAGCCCAGTATGAAGGGATGTTTAAGTTTTTCCGTCCATCTGTATTTAAAATAAAAGCTATGTTCTAATAGAAAAATAATGTCGGCTATAATTAAAAAATGAATAAACTTATACTTTCAAAAATATTTCAACAAGAGATTTAAATAAACTATTTGAAGATCTATGTTAGCTAATATATGTCAATATCAACTTCATATGAAAAAAAAACATTTTAATGTTGTATATAAAAAAATATTCAACATGGCTTATCAATAAAATATTTTAATAATAATTGACATTGACATATACTTAAAAATATATTAATTAAAAAAAAACATTTTAATTTGCGTGATAAAATGTCTAGATGTACATGTGATGTAAAATATTTTAATGTAAATTACATATATATTATATACCATTTTAAAAATTATGTATATATCATGAAAAGGTTAAGTTTTATAGTTAAAACGTTTATTTGGTCCTATATATACTCTATTTACCATTAAAAAATAGAATTTATGAAACAGTGAAAAATAGCACATAGTATTTTGCACTCTAAAGAAGTTTGCAGTGGAGAAATTTTGATCCATCTAAGCTCATGTTAGATTTATACTATGGATCTATGATGGTTCTACTTTAATATAGTTTTTTGAGCCCAGAGGCTCATTCTACAACCCAGTATGAGGGGATGCGCAAGTTTGTCTGCCCGTCCGTCTTTAAAATAAAAATATAAAAATATGTTTTAAATGGAAATAATGTCACTTTTATAAAAAATGATAACTTATATTTTTCAACATATTTCACAAGGAGATTTAAATACACTATTTGAAGATCTATGTTAACTAATATATGTCGATATGAATCATATATATTATATATGAAGTTTTTTTTTGTAAAATAACATTTTAATGTTGTATATAAAAATCAACATGGTTTTCAATAAAATATTAATAGAATTATATATTGGATATATTAAAATATTTTATAATAATAACCATTTTTATTTGCATGATAAATTTTCTCGATGTCCTTTGATGTAAATTATTTTAATGTAAATTACGCATCCATTATATATCATTTTTAAATTTATGTATATATTATAAAAAATTAAGTTTTTATGGTTAAAAAGTTTATTTGGTCCTATATATACTCCATTTACCATTCAAAAATGCCATTTATTAAATAATGAAAAATAACACAAATATACTCTATTTACCATTCTAAAATACAATTTATTAAATAATGAAAAATAACACATTGTATTTTGTACTCTAAAGAAATTTTCAAGTGAATAAATTGGATCCCTCTTCGCTCATGTAGATCCGTAAGATGGATCTATGTTGGTTCTACTTTAATATATATTTCATTTTAATTTTAATTTTATTATTAGTTTCATTATATTGTACTTTAGATTTTAATTCTAATTTTGATTTACTTTTATTTTTTTATTATTATTTATTTTTGTTTTATTCAAATTTATTCCATACCTTCTGTTGTCCCTTAAGAAACCAACTTCCTCGCTACGTAGAAATTGTGCTTAAGACATTAATGTTTATAATTATTGTCACTTATTTGTCACTTAATTGTATGTTGTATTCTCAAATGAAGGACTTGAAAGACTTGGTTTTTAACCCTTAATAGTTAGGTGACATGAAAATCTCATAATGCCATTTGATTGTTGAATATAAATGATGAATGAAGAAAGCTTGAAGAAGTCAGAGACAATATGATGTTTTAAATAGAATCTATTACCTGTGACACTTGGAGAAGTTAAAGATAATATGGCGTCTTACACAAAAACTACTATCTTGTTGGCTTGTATGGCCCTTGTTATCACTCCAAGAAACTCTCCTAGGTTGCAGATAGGAGATGCCTAGTAACATATAATCTTCAATATTGTTCTCAGAACTATTGGAATGGATGATGGTTTGGATCAAGTCAGATAACCATTTCAGCTCTATTCTCACTCAAGACATGCATGAACACTCTCACCAATACAAGGCTTTAGACCACTAATGCTCAATAATTTATAGATTCAATGGATAGATGGAGAATACTGACTGTACCAGCAGATTGCATACATAAACACATATGAATGGTCAGCTACAGGAAGTAAATGAGACTTGCAAATATAATTTATTGATGCAGAGATAAGATGACAGTTATCTAGCATTAGACACAGCAGAAAACCTGAATAACCTATTCAAGTGCAAGCATAAAACAACAAAGAGAATGGACATTGAACATATAATGGCAAAAGAAGCTTATATTGCTAGAAATGAAGATGAGAAGCTTGAAGGAACAGAGGAGGAACAATCTCCAGAAGTTGAACCTGTATTACATCTTACTTTCAGTTATTTATAGCCTGTTTACAATGCTCCTAAGCTCTAGGAGGCTCAAAGTCTTAATTTGTCTGATCTGTCTTGTTAACTGATTGGTTCCCTTAATAGGCAAGCATGGCTTGGAGGTTTCTTCTTCTGATAGAATAATAACCGCATTCATATATTTTGGATAGTTTGCTGCTTTGTCTGGGAGCTCTCTCATGCCAGAGATGCCCCATAATGTTTGTTTTGACGAGCTGTGCTGGGCTATTGATGTGCTGTGTTGCTCCATGATATTTCTGTTTCAGGCTAGCTGCGCTATCTACTCCATGACTACTTTGTTGGTTTGGGATGAGCCGCACATACTATGGCCCTTTCAATTCCCCTTCAGGTCTTTGTTATTTCCTTTCCGGTCTATGTCTCCCTTTGAATATTTAGAACTACTATTTTTTCTGTTAAACAAAGAAAAATACTGCATATAGCAAAAACCCACCTATTTCTTCTTTTCTGGACTTTAAAAGTCCTTAAACATGGTTTATTCATCCATCGGGTCTGCCCTTCGGGTTGTTATCACAAATCGCAAGCAGGCCGAGTCGCTTGCTTCCTTTGTATTTTGTCTTACGCCTTAAAAACACTGAAAACAAGGGAAAATTGGCCTTTGGCAGACTTCAAAATATATATATTTCACTTCCTGAACCCTTTTGGGTTCGGGCTTCATCGATATCGGTGCTGCCATGTTTCCATTTGTTTTTCGTTATATATTGAAATACATTAAAATGCATATAAAATAGGCTTACTGCGAACCTGAAATTTCATGCAACATTATCTATAACATTGTCTAGTTCGCATCATCGCATCACACACATGAAGGTGTAAAGGCTGCACCCCTTGGTTTTCCTGATTGTGATCCGCCGATCTGATGTGGGTCATCGATTTTCACATGCGATCGATGGTCCACGTTGAATCATTGATCACGATCATTCATTGCATACTGTTTGCAGCAATAACCACCGAATCGCCTCCGCCAATTGCTACCCGCTGATCCGATCATTAGCGATCGCTGATTCGCGGTGTCTTCCACCGATTGTCACTGCCTACTTGTGCCGATCAGATTCGCTGATGTGATTCGCCGATCAGATCTGGACCGTTGATTGGCCAGATTAGACGACTGCCATGCATTTGGATTGTTAAGCCTGCGATTTTGGTTTTTTCATGGTTTTGGAGTGTTTTTGCCTCCCGATAGTGTATTTCTGCCCTTCCAAGGGCTCTCCTCTTGCAACGGTTTTGACTTTGAATGATCCTTAATAGGATTTGAAGACTTTTGGGGCATACTTAGATCTTTTGGCATGATTGTAAGCAAACCTTGGAGACTTTGGGAGTGTTTTGGGTCTATTTTTGGGTCAAATGCCAACAAAGCTAACATTGGCTCCTTCTGGGGATGAAATCCTCCCTGTGAGGTTTCAAGAACTACAGATCAATGCCTTTCCTGTAAAACAAAAATCAAATCCTCCTCCTAGTGTTGCATTGGGCATGGAGTCTATTTAGCATGAAATAAAAACTTGAAAACAACATATTTACAATACCAAAGGCTTGAAAGCCTTAATTGAAGTAAAGTTTGAAGAATAGCCCATTGACTGGGCCATCAAAAACATATCCTTCATTTGATGCATTCCTTTTGAGAAAACAGTCACCAAACTGAAAATTGACCCTTTTTACCTTTCTATCAAAGGTTTTTTTTCTCTTGGTCAATGTGTATATCAGCAAATTCATCAAAGACTTGCAAAAGCCTATTAACTGATCATCTACTTAAAAAAATTTCCAACATTTGACATTATCAGGCAGAGATGGTCTATATTTCACCTCATCTCTGTATGCTTTCAGCCTTGGATGTTTTGCTTGGAAGGTTTTGTACACCTGCTGAATGATAAGGTCTTCTTCATACTCTGCTGTGTCATTTGTGACCTGAAAAGTTAATATAAAAGATGAATCAATGCATTCTCGTGTGGGGGACATAAGGATTTCACCTATTCCTGCAGCTTCCTTAGAGCAAGCCCCATCAAAGAACATGTCCCAAATCTGTGGGCCTTCTTCCTCTGTGATCTGGCAAACTTGTTTTTTAAGCTGCATAGAGGCCAACTGATAAGGCTTGGTAATGTTAGTAGAAGCTTAGATGGCATTAGGCTCAAGAGCCTCAAGGATAGATTTCTTGAAGGACTCATTCTTCACTGGTTCAATCAGAGGCATAGGTATTCTTGGCTTTTGAATTTCTAATTGAAAACTAGAAGAAGAAGGGGACTTGTCAAGGCCTCTTACCTCTATGGCTAGAGCTTTGAGGATGATAAGATCAACTGCTGGTTGCTTTTTCTTGTTAGCTTGCTGTTCTACAAGGAAAACAACTTTATGAATAGGAGTCTCCTTGGAATTATTCATTTTTTACCTCAAATTATATCTTTGCTGATCTTCAGTTTTTAGAACAGCTTCACCATCCCATTCTTGGATGATCTGGTCATTGAATAATGACTTCTCGTAGGCAGCTTTGGTTAAAAAAGTGGTGCTACCTTTGTCTTCCATACAATGGATCTCATCATCTTCTTCGAACTTCTCTTCTTCCATGACTGCATTCTGAAAAGGGGCCTTTACCCTTTGGTCTTCATTAGCATCTTTGTTTCTTTGCAAAATCTGCAACTGGTCATTTGCCCTTCTATATGGATTTGGATTTGGAGGAGAAAAGGTATTAGGAACCCTTCCTTTCCCAGAATGTTGCTCAACCTTTAATTTGGAAACTTCAGAGGCTAATGACTCTATCATCTTGGCCATTTTATCGATCTTGGGATCTGAAGATGATGAAGGCTCGCCCCTTTGTCTCCTTCTATCAACATTACCTTTGGGCTTTTCTGCAGCCATGATGTTTGATTTTACTTCCAGGGCTACATCTTGCATATCAGCCAAAGAAGCACATCACCTCTCCCTCAATAGTAAACAAAAGTTAGAATCAATGGCATTGGCATAGATGAGTCTAGTAGAGGTAGCGGTGGGTTTCACTTCAGCTGGTATCTTGCTGTAAATGCAGTTAAATCTCTTATTAAAATCAGACAGCAGCTCACCATTTTCCTCTTTAAGTTCCCAAACTTAGTGTGGTAGTAAAAGAGATCCTTCTTATCCCCCCAATGCTTTAGGAATGCATCATCTAAGGCCTCAATATCTACTATATATGTTGGGGTCAGTTCCCTGAACCATTTTCTAGCCTCTCCATCTAGGATTTGGACAAAGAATCTCATCCAAACATCATCTTCACTAATGTCTAGGTTATCAACATAGCTATAGAATGACTCAAGATGTTCTTTAGTTGAAACACCTCCAGTCCCAGTGAACTTAGGCATATACTTCTAATATTCTCCAGTAGGCATGGCATTCAAAGGAGTGGGAAATATTGGAGGTTGATACCTAGCAGTTATGGTTCTTTCCATTTTGGTAGGTGCTTGTGGACTTGCCATAGTTGTGGTGGCTAAAAGAGTACTGGAAGTTTGAATGACAGAGGGTTGAGGAATGATTGAAGGACTGAAGGAGTATGATGGATAGGAGGTGAGGTTTCCTTTGGGCTTACAACAAAAGGAAAACCTAAAGAATAAGGATCTTTATGAATCTCCAAGATTTTTTACTCGCTGCTAGTATTAGAAGCTATACTATCAACATGTATTTGTTCTATTACAGGCCTTTCTTGAAGAGATATAGGAGATTGTTTAGGTTTACTTGAACCTGATGCTCCTTTTTGCAATACCTTTCTCTCTTTGATGATTTTTTTAGGGTCAGGTATTGGGTCAACTTGTAGCTTATGAGGATTTCTCCAAGTATGCCTCACAAACTGAGCCAACACTATGAAGTGGGGTCGCCAAGAGGTTTGACTTCCAGTAGAGTCACCAGATAGATGATTACAACCAAAAAAATGCCCTGACTTTGTCTATCATCAAATCTGGATCTATGTCATTTCCCAAGGAAGTTGAGCTTCAGTTTCCTCTCCCCAACAACGGCGCCAATTATGTTATCACTCCAAGAAACTCTCCTAGGTTGCAGCTCGGAGATGCCTGGTAACATATAATCTTCAATATTGTTCTCAGAACTATTGGAATGGATGATGGTTTGGATCAAGTCAGACAACCATTTCAACTCTATTCTCACTCAAGGCATGAATGAACCTCTCACCAATACAAGGCTTTAGACCACTAAGGCTCAATAATTTATAGATTCAATGGATAGATGGAGAATACTGATTGTACTAGTAGATTGCATACATAAAAACATATGAATGGCTAGCTACAGGAAGTAAATGGGACTTGCAAATCTAATTTATCAATGTAGAGATAAGATGGCAATTATCTGGCATTAGACACAATAGAAAACCTGAATAACCTATTCAAGTGCAAGCATAGAACAACAAAGAGAATGAACATTGAACATATAATAGCAAAAGAAGCTTATATTGCTAGAAATGAAGATGAGAAGCTTGAAGGAACAGAGGAGGAACAATCTCCAGAAGTTGAACCTGTATTACATCTTACTTTCAACTATTTATAGCCTGTTTACAATGCTCCTAAGCTCTAAGAGGCTCAGAGTCTTAATCTGTCTGATATGTTTTATGAGCTGATTGATTCCCTCAATAGGCAAGCATGGCTTGGAGGTTTCTTCTTCTGACAGAAGAATAACTGCATTCAGATATTTTGGATAGTTTTCTAGACTGTTTGGGGTCTCTCTTGTGCCAGAGATGCCCCATAATGTTTGTTTTGATGAGCTGTGCTGGGCTATTGGTGTGCTGTGCTGCTCCATGATATTTCTGTTTCAAACTAGCTGCGCTATCTACTCCATGATTGCTTTGTTGGTTTGGGATGAGCTGCGCGTGCTGTGGCCCATTCAATTCTCCTTCCAGCCTTTATTATTTCCTTTCCGACCTCTGTCTCCCTTTGAATATTTAGAACTACTGTTTTTCTATTAAACAGAGAAAAATGCTGCATATAGCAAAAACCCGCCTATTTCTGCTTTTCCGGACTTTAAAAGTCCTTAAACATGGTTTATTCATCCATTGGGTCCACCCTTGGGGTCATTATCACAAATCGCAAGCAGGCCGGGTCCCTTGCTTCCTTTGTATTTTGACTTACGCTTGAAAAACACTGAAACACGGGAAAATTGGCCTTTGGCGGACTTCAAAATATATATATTTCACTTCTCGGACCCTTCTAGTTCTGGGCATCATTGCTATCAGCG
Source organism: Pinus taeda (assembly GCA_000404065.3). Classification (NCBI taxonomy): domain Eukaryota; kingdom Viridiplantae; phylum Streptophyta; class Pinopsida; order Pinales; family Pinaceae; genus Pinus; species Pinus taeda. Next base: position 58,902 of record APFE031638211.1, read on the forward strand.
CTGCCCTGTTTCCCTTTGTATTTCATTATATAACGAAACACATTAAAATTCATATAAAACAGGTTTACTGCGGACCCAAAATTTCATGCAACATTATCTATAACACCGTTGGGTCTGCATCATCGCATCGCACACATGAAGGTGTAAAGGCTATGCCCCTTGGTTTTCCCTATTGCGATCCATCGATGGGATGTGGGCCTTTGATCTGCACACATGATTGATGGTCCACGTTGAATCACCGATCGCGATCGCTCATTGCATACTGTCTGTGCCGATAATTGCTGACTCACCTCCGCCAATTGCGACCCACCGATCCGATCATCGATGATCACTGATTGGTGGTGTCTTGTGTCGATTGCCACTACCCACCCGTGCTGATAAGATTTGTCGATGTGATCCACTGATCAGATCTAGACCGTTGATCAACCAGATTGGACGAATGTCATGCATTTGGACTGTTAAGCCTGCGATTTTGATTTTTTCATGGTTTTGGAGTGTTCTGCCTCTCGATAATGTATTTCTACCCTTCCAAGGGCTCTCCTCTTGTGATGGTTTTGACTTTGAGTGATCCTTATGAGGATTTTGAAGACTTTTGGGGAATACTTGTATCTTTTGGCATGATTGTAAGAAAACTTTGGAGACTTTGGGTGTGTTTTGGGTCCATTTTTGGGCCAAACGCCAACAAAGCTAACAAGCCTGACCCAGGTTCAGAGGTGATTTAGCCAAACAAATCCTGGTACTATTGGCCATTTCGGCAATAGTTTGCAGAGCGTGGACTTAGGTCTCACCTAAAGTAGTATGGGAGGATGCTAGAACTCAGTTTTCGTACCCTGGGGATGTCTGATGAGCTTTTGGCGGTCTGCGGTTTGACCTTGCGTGCACATCGCTACGCACATCTATTAGTCCCTCGAAACCTGTGATGCTGCCTTCGTGCAATGCTACTTGGGGCATGATCCATATTATACCCAAGTTCCTTACTATTTAACCTATTATTACCCGATTACTTAAATTATCTGTGTAAGGCTAGTGATAATTAACAATATGTCCAACATTCATATAAGTGCACGCGATAAACAAAACAATATAAATGTATAGAATGCAATACACAAGAAGATGCACAAAAATTGGAATCAACTTCTCTTTATTATTCTTTGTTCAAGGTTACAAACTCGACACCGCCCTGCGCACTTAGCTACAGGGGTTCACGCACTCAGTTGTAGACTCTACTAGGCCTCTGTGCACTCAGCTCTAGAGCCTCTTCCTAGTACTATGACCCAATACCCTTAGACTCTTACTCTATGCTCGAACCATTCGTATTCCTCTATCTCCTTTTCATTCGCTATCTTTACAACTTAGAGCCTTGTTCTATTTATACAATCCCATGGTCTGCGGACCATGGGTAGGCCGACATTACATTACATTACATTACATTACATTACAAAACTTAGGGTGGACAACCCTATGACTCAACCTATACTTCGCGCTCCATGCTCGCAATTCGCGGAGTCTTACAATACATTTGACCAAAACCTTGGTTTTGAGGCCCAAAAAATGCTGTGGGGGGATCCGATGCCCAATAGGCCCCCAACACAAACATCGTGACTTGTCCCCGAGTCACTCAGTTGGCACGACGATCTTGGCGCAGAGTCCCTCCAATTGGTCCCACACTGCTCGGAGGTCCGCAATGCACTGTTCTGTGGTTTGCTGGACCTGCTGCATGCGCTCTTTCGATGCTTCTTTGTGAGGATCAAATCCTTGCCTTAACGTGTAGAGCCCCTACATCTGTGTGAACTTGCCCTTGATATCTGCCGTAATGGTAAAGGCCTCATCAATCCATGGCTGGACACACGCTTTGAGAAGTTCCTCTTTCTATCTTGCGGTATCCACTTGCTCTTTCAGTGCCCTTGCTTGCTGCATCTTTGCGAGCCGTTGAGTGAGGACGACTATCTTGTTAGATAATTATATATTACAAAGGAATGGAACAAATAAAATATTGTAGAAATATAAACACAAAAAACACATAAAACAACAGAGACACAGATATACGTGGTTCACCCAGTTTGGGCTATGTCCACAGAGAAACAGCCAGTCCTTCCTTTTATATTATCCAGCAAACTGAAGAGATACAACCTACAACAGATCCACTATAATTCACTCTTTGATCTCAATCTCCTCTCTCTTCCTCACTCAGAATACAAATTTACATAGACGCAATACAATTCCCTCATATATAGCGAGGGGTTGCCTTCTAGGGCAAAAAACCCTAAATTAAACATAACTTCTACCGTCAGATCTCCACCTAATGAACGACCCATATTGACTACATATTACAAGGAAATTTTACATCTATTCTTAGCTTTGGGGGTGCTGTCCCCAATCCCCCCACTAGGGGGGGCCTCCTAAAGGTTGCAGCTGCCCCCCCTTGGATCCCCCCTACAGTGAATATTTTACAGGTGGCGTTGCCGCCCCATTATGAACTGGGGTCCAATGCGGTGATACCTTTGCATAAAAAAAATAATTAGGCTCCACACCCAACATGTCTACGTAGTTCCTCGGACACTATCGTATTGCTCCTGAAGTTCATGCACCTCTTTTTCAAGGCACTGTATGTTGGGGTCCTCTTGCAAGGATGTGAGGACGCCAAAGGCTTGGTCCAACATACTGATATAGTCCTGCACTGCCCATCCAATTTCTTCCAACCCTGTTTGGATAGTGCTAACACACTACTCCCTAACTTCTGGGGGAGTGGAAGGTTGCGCCTTTAGCCACAACTCGGCAATCTAGAGATTCAACTCAAGGTGTAGTTGCGTTGTTTCCTCATGCGTGTTTCGGACTCCACTTGCCAAACATTGGATCCACACTTCTGTTGGTAGGTCCATGGCGATGGACAACTCTGGTACACGCTGGCACACTTCATTCACTGTCTATACTAACTGCTGGTTTTGTGACACCATTTCTTCATGCTGTAGGCTGAGCTGTTTGATGTTGATCTTCTGCTCACTCATCACCTAAATCACGTGGCCCTCCCTGGCGTGGAGCTCTGCTGTTATTCCATCCTGCAGTTGATATAGTGTGTCTCATGGAAAGGCAGCCAAATTAAGGCCAAGTCCCTTGATCCTGCCAACCGCGGCTCTGTCGATCTCATTCTCTGCTGCGAGCGCCCCTTCCGGTAGCACTATGGTATTGGCCATCCTTGTGCATAGCATTTGCTCTGTTGCTGATGTGCCTGCTGCAACGTAGGTGGCTATGGTTCCTTCCTGTGGGGGCCACACCTGTATTTCCTATAGTTGCGCCCTTAGGGCCCCCAACACAGTCTGCTGCTTCGACATGACTTCTTGGAGTGCTTCCTTGGTGACATCATGAACTGTCTTGCCGATGTCATAGAGGTCAGCTTCCGTTAACGTTACTGGGTCGATGTTCAATTTGGAGGCCTTGACCTTTTTTCGTGGACCCAATCTCTCTTTGATGCACGACCTTTTGAGTTGGATGGAAGTTGTGCTCGGGTTTGCGCCTTCTTCTACAAGGTCTGTGCTCTCTGCCTCCTATCCTATAGACAATTCCTAGCCCTCCTCTACCTGCATTGTTGTGGCCCTTGTTGTTTGCACTACTACTACTACTTCGGCAGCCTTTGCCTGCTCTATGACTGCCTATGTTGCCTCGCAGATTGCCCTTACCTCTGCTACCACTTTTTCATTGCGCCTCTTCTCGGCTAGCTGCGTGACACACAACTTCATCCTTTCTTTTCTATGCTACTGTCCTATTGAACTCTGCCAAATTCGGGGCGTGCCACTCGGGAGGCCATGATTCTAACACTATAAAAATTGCATCATCAGTGGTGATGAAGGGGAGCTTGGTCCACTACTGCATCGGATCCTTTCACACCTTGATGTAAATATTGTGCATGTCCGCCTTGAAGTCTACAAAGCTTCGCAGACTGTTGTGCATTGTGGGGGATAGGTGCGGCCTCCTATTAATCTACGTTCGAATGCTCACCTCCATGAGCACCTAGAAGATATTTGTATCACGAATCCACTTCACGTCTTTGGTAGCCCAGAGTGACGCTGTGACCTCTGGTAAGTCATGCTCAATGCTTGGGAACTGACTGTCCTACGACAGTTCTCCTGCTACTAGCAAAATGGACAAGAGAAATCACGCATAGTGGAAGGTCTTACCCTACTCCTAGGCTTCCTTGTAGTTGATCAAGAATTCCTCGTAGAGGGACTCGGCCCAGTTGAATTGGACCCTCTCTATGCATTGTTTGGCTAACGCAACTACCAACGCTGGTACTTCATCGCCGTTGTAGTTTCTCATTACCTTCTTGGCCAGGAGTTGGGTGGCCATGCGCATCCCTTTATCCTTGATACTACTAATGGCGTAACCCCTCTTTTTCTTCTCAAGCTTATATTTTTTCTTCATGGCTTTGGCGAGAGCCAAATCACTGCTCTTTCCTACTATCGTCACAGGGTCCTTTCCCTTACAGGGAAGCTGAGAATTCTGTGGATGAGAGTTGTTGTGATGGGAATAGGCTCCTCCAGCCATAAGTACCCATCATGCAATAGGAAAAGTAGTTTCCTGATGATGAAAATGGTGATGGGCATGTAGTGAAAGTGAGGTATCCACAATATATGAAGCAATCCGGCCTTCTCCACAACGCACAACCATTTTTCGCGGCTCTAATATTATTACTGGTCCCTTTGTGTTCTGCTTCATGAGGCTCTCTGTCTCTAAGTGTGGGAACTTCTCGCTTTCCACGTGGTCCCAATGTGGGCATGCAGCCCAAGTGCGAGCCCTCAAACACAATTCCATCACAGAGGAGCGAGGCCTGGAGTGTGCTCTTTGTGGCATCTAGATCCTTTGGTATCGTAGTTTTCCCTTTTCGTGGACGGACGTACTCGGGTAATTTCACTGCAGAGCGCACCGGCTGGATATCCTCTTCCATGTCCTCTACTTCCTCTACCTTAGCAATGAGAGCCTACAGGTCTTCCTCCTTGTCGTCTTTCTTAATGATGACAACCTTGCCCTTTTATTCCATTGAGAGCTTAACGAATCACATATTCCTCAGGGACATGCGGACAGGTCCTGTTGCCTGCTTATCTTTTTTTGGTGTCGGCGTCCGAGGTGATTTTGGGATTTCTAGCATGACCCCAGTATATTTGGGAACATCGTGTACCGTGGGGTTCTGCACGGCCTCGTTGACGGTTCCTTCTGCAAAGCCCAAACCTCTCCTAGTAGCCGCCATCTTGTTTGAATTGTATGTGGTCTTTCGCGAACTTAGGGGCTCGAATATCGCTCAGTGCTCAACACTCTGTCCTCTAATCAACTGCTCAAATATCAAGTGAACAAGTGTTGTCTCGTGGCTAGCCCCTGGAGTTTTATAGTGCCTTTTGAATTCAAAGTCGACTGTTTCCCCCCAATTTTGGGCCATCAATGCTTTCTTGGTGGCAGATTGTCCCAAATCTTGCCCTTAATTTGCATCTTAAATGCCCGTTGCCCGCTCCATTTGGCCTCAAATCAGACATCCTGTCATGAACAATGACACCAATAGTCACTTCCTAGCCTACCCGTGCGACATCATAGCCCCTCGTGCATGGGCACGAACCTTGTGACATGCTGATTCTGCGCGCACCTCCCTTATCACGCAACTCCCAAACATACTCTTTAATAGTCTCGTGCTCTCTTTCAACTGCTTGGAGCATTGAGATTGTGCTTCCTACGGCTAGTCAGGTGGTCGCACCACCTATGCGAGGCTTCAACTCGCCTTCCAGTATAGTCCGTGGAAAATCCCCAATTGCCCTCGCGATAGTTGGCGCTGCGCGTTCTATCGTATGTAGTGCGTTCCCCTGGTTACTACATTTGGTGAGATGTAGTTGTAGCCATGGCAGCAGAGTCATAAATTCTCGGTGACACTCTTCTAATTCAGTGGTATGATCATCGAAACCTTGCCTTGTCATCCTTGGTTTATCGATGAGACATGCTTGCTTGATCTCGTTTTCTAGCCTCTTGACCTTGGCGTCCATCAAAATGCTTTTCTTCCTCAATCATACCTGGTCTTTTTTGAGTTCGAAAAGTCTAAGGTTCCCTCGCCGAGTGGCTTCCTGAATCCTTGTGTTCAAACTTGCATAGCTGTGTGATTTCTTCGTCCTGGTCTTCGCGTATTGTCACATCTGCAGGATCTATTATGTGTGGATTCCTCTTTGCATTCTCTTCAGAAATTATGGTCTCTACTCTGTTCCGCACCTTTGGAATCATTTTAGTGGTCAGGGTTTTGCACATGGTCCTATCACTACAAAAAAACCCTGTGATTAGCATCCCTTTTTGCTTCCTTTTTTGCGTCTAGAGACCATTTTTGGTGCTATTTGTGTCCATTTATCAAATATGGTGCAAAACTTGATGCAAAGTTTTCACCGAGTTTTGCACCAAGTCTTACATCAAGTTTAGCACCACGTATTGTAATAGGTTTTGCACCAGATTTTACACCAAGTTTTATGCCACGTTTTATGCTAAGTTTTATGCCATCCTTTGCACCATGTTTTGCATCAAGTTTGGCACCTAATTTTGTTTAACCATATTTTGCATCCTCTATTGCATCCACTTTTTGTGCCTACACTTGCATCAACTTTTGCATCATCTCTTGCATCCTCTTTTGCATCATTTTTTAAATCATTTTTTGCATCCATTTTTGCATATTTTTCGCATCGCCTTTGTGCCAAGTTTTGCATCGAAGTTTGTGTCTAGTTTTGCATCTACTTTTGTTGCATTGAATTTTACATCTTGTTTTGCATCCATATTTACATCCTCTTTCTCATCTATTATTGTGTCCACTATTGCATCCATTCTTGTGCCATAATTTGCACCTAGTTTGACACCTCCCTTTACACCCCTTTTTGTTTCTAAATTTGCATCCTCATATACATCTAGGTTTTCATTGACTTTTACATCTATTTTTAATCCCTTTTTATATCCACTTTTGCATCAAGATTTGCATAAGATTTTGTGTGTCGTATTGCATCTACTTTTGCATAGAATTTTGTTGCATCAACTTTTGCATCATATTTTACATCCATTGTTACACCCATGTTTACGCCCACTTTTACATCCCTTTTTGAATCTTATTTTTCATCTTCATTTTCTTCTTTTTTTGCATCTATCATTACATCTACTTTTGTTGTGACACAATTTGTGCCATGTTTTGTACTTACCATTGTACCCACGTTTTCTTCCAATTTTGCATCCATCTTCACATCCTCTTTTGCATAAAATATTGCATCTATTTTTGCATCCACTATTATGTTGGGTTTTGCATCTCATTTTGTATATTTTTTTGCATGTAATTCCATTGCATCCAATTTTGTTTCTCATGTTGCACCCGTGTCTGCATCCACTTTTACATCCTTTATAGCATCTTGTCTTGCATCTAAGTTTGCATCTTTTTTTTTTTTGTCTATTATTACATCCACTTTCTCATCCACTTTTTTTGTGCTATGATTTGTGCCATATCTTATGCCTATCATTGCAACCCACATTTTCTTCTACTATTGCATCCACATTTGCCTCTTTTATGTCCAAGTTTGCATCAAATATTGTTTATGTTTTTTGCATCCTATTTCGAATCTACTTTTACATCCACTTTTGATTCGTCCAATTTAGCAACTAATTTTGTGTTCACTATTGCACCCATGTTTGGCCCATGTTTACATCCCTTTTTTCATCCAATTGTTCCTCCTTTTTGCATTCAAGTTTGTGTCCTTTTTTTTTTTTTTTTTTTTACATTCATTGTAGTATCCACATTTGTTTCACCACAATTCATGCTAAGTTTTATGCCTACTATTGTGCCCATGTTTTCTTCTACATTTTCATCCATGTTTGAATCCTATTTTGTGTTCATGTTTGCATCAACTGTTGCATCTACTTTTTCATCCACTTTTGTGTCAATTTCTTTTCTCTTGTTCTGCATCTACCTATGTTGTGTCCACTCTTCAACCAAATTTACTTCTATTTTTACCCCCATTTTTTTTGTTCACTTTTGCATCCCTTTTCCAACACGCATCATATTTTTTGCATTGATGATATTTCTTATGACATTGAAAATTATGAACAACTGATAACAATGTCAATAATTATAACAATGATGATAATGAAGATGATGACAATGACATGAATTGTGATTGTTATGATAATGACAATGATGATAAAGGCGATGGGAGTCACAATGACAATGATGATGATGATGCTAATGACCTTGTCCATTCTTCCCAATTTTTAAATGTTGTCATGGTCAAAATCATAATAATTATCTTTGACGTCATCTTCCAATTCATCATCATCTGATCGTCATTATCATTATTTTCATATTGATCATCATCAAGAACAATAATTACATCAATGACGATTATGATTTTCATGATGAAAATGACAACAATTATGATAAAAATTATATTAGTTATGATGATGGGGATGATGACAATTATAATGACGATGATAATGGTAGTAATGATGATGACCATCGATCATCTCTAAAAAATAAAGTTGTTATTTTCCTTGCATATATCATGTGTCCTAACAACCCTTTTTGAGCACTCGTAACATTTTTTAGGTTGATGATATTTCTTATGATGCCTATAATTATGAACAATTGATGATAATATCCATGATGATGATGATGATGATGATGATGATGATGATGATGATGACATGAATGGTGATTATGATGATAATGAAATGATGACAATAATTATGAAATTTATGGTGGTGATGATGGCGATATGATGATGACGACCCTCCCTCTAAATTAGGGAGGTACTCATAATGAGACAAAAAAGTACTCTCAAGTTGAAATATTCATATAAGAAGGAATCTGGATTGATAAGCATCAATGATGATTTACATCATCATAGCCAACATTGTCAAAATAGTAAGGCCTTAACTAACAAGTTTATCTCTCCATTAGATTAGAGCACAATGTTGGGAGGCATAAATTTGGACACCACTGCCTCTCTAGGCACTTACCCCACCAGGATGTTCACCAGGTATGTCCTCACATGATCATTTCCTAATCCACTATCATAATATTTGACACTAGGAAATGTCAATCCTCATGATTATTCTTATCTTTTATTAATGTACTTGACTTATGGCGATTAGTCCTAGTCAAAGTCCAAATTCTCAAAGAATATTGGTCCCAGATGTTTATAAAATCCACTATTCTTCCTACTAGTGTCTTTACTAGGCTTACGATTGTTAGTCCTAGCCATAGTACATGACACATGGATAATATGTTGTCTACCCTCACTCCTTCTCAACCAAAGAGGAGACATCCACAGGCATAAGATTTTCTCAAGAATACCAATCATTTTCATAGAGAATAACATCATTAATTTATTTTCATCACATCACACCTTTATGATTAAGCATTCATAGATTTGTGGCAAAATATTCCCCTTTTTTCATTTGTGATGAAATAAAATCAAAAAGTGAAAGCCAAAATCATTAAAAATACACTATATTGATTTATCTAAGTCTAAACTCTAAGGTTGAAGTGAAAATTCACGTAAATCTTATATATCTATGAGTTGTGCCAAAATTATGAAAACCTTATTCCCTAAGTCCCATATTTAAGAAAATGAAAAAGAAAGAAAAATAAGGGCCAATGAATGGTAACTCATGTATTCCCTCGCTCTTTGGAAAATATATGAATATATACACTCCTAGTCACACTTGATCACATGTTTGTGATGGTTAAATCGTGAATTCCTCTTTTCTCGTTGCATTTTCACTTCATCATTTAAGCACCTAATTGAGGATCTAGGGAATGTTTGTTGCCTATGGCTTTCATGTCTACTCTTGGTTTACTTATGTCACACTACTGTCAATTTATGTGACGGAGTGAAATACATAATTTTGTGGAGTTATTAGAGTAGTGTATTAAGTTAGTCACTACACACACATGTATAACATCTCATTGATCCACATGTGTGGGTGGGAGACGCATTGCTTGACAGCTTTAATGGAGACTACTTTATGGCTTTAATGGTATAGCTTACAAAATATCTTGTTAAACATTGCGATTCATCCTTTCTTTTCCTCGAGACACTTGATAATATTAAAGTCACTCCCAATAATCCATGGAGTTGGGGAGTATAAATTACTTGTGTTAGAAATATAATTGAGAAATAGAGGTTTTCCATTTGCGATATTGGAGTCATAGACATTGGATACATGGTAGTAGTCCTCGATGTCAATTAACTAAAATTATATTGTCATAATGCAAAAAGGGGTAAACATATTGGTCACCTTGATGTCTTGATGATTTCAAATAATAACCATTCCACCCAAGTATCTCTAAGCATCAATCACTACTACTTGGAAATTCCTCCCCCATTTTCTAATTATATGAGGTAGAACCTCACTTAATATTTTTTCTTCTTATATCAACATTATTGATGGGTGCTTTGTGTACCATATTTCTTTTAGGAGTCTTTGTTTTCCTTTACTATTGAGGCCCCTCATGTTCCATGAGACTATTTTCACCGAGAATTTGCATAGAAAGGAAGAATATTGTGACTAAAAAAAATGTCTCAAGATTTAAGTGCTTGGACAATTCCACTTCATGACTCCTATATTTCCCTAACCTGGGACTGAATGGTGAACTTGATGGCCTTAAGGGAAATTAACCAATGAAAATCTAAAAAAGAGGTGACTTTTGACTTTATCACATGCAATTTAATATACTAAAAAAAATATCCATAACAATTGCATCAATCAATGAATCATTAAAAGAAAATCCAAAACAATTTCATCAAGCAATGAATCATTGCATTATAAAATACAATCTATAAACATTTTGGGAACGTTTTTCTAAAACATGCTCAAAAACCAACATATTTAATATTAATATTTAACAATAATATGGACAATAACACATTTTGATAAATTAAATAACATATTACCAAGCCTAAAAAATGTCGCTAGTAGAAAACTATAAAGCATGCAACTAATGGAAGTGACCACTCAAGGCCACCATAAGACAATTAATCTATTAAGACTACGATTAATGGGGACAAAGATCTACAAAGGACAAAGGCAAACCTATTTTAACTTTATTGTTTTTCAAGATGAACATTTCAAGATATCATGAAGAACATAATTAGTTTTATTGCATTAAGAAAACCCAAGCACATTCTATAACTTAGCAAGGAGGAGATGTATAACACCCATCTCAGCGACACATAACATGGCATTGAGTTACATTTTTATACATAATTTAACTCATATCATAAAATCACAAATTTAGCATGAATGGAATGTTTAAAATCCATTTTTATAAAAGCAAAATATAGTTTTTCTTATAGAAAAAATACCAAAAACTAAATATATTTTTTTAGAAAATAAAAAATACTAAAACTAAATATATATTAAAAAAAAAACTAAACATAAGCAAACTAGAATTTGAATTTGACACTCTTGTTCACTTTTGGAAACTCATATGGTGGAATGTGATCTCTTTATCCTCATCTTTAGCTTTTTCCTAAAAAGTCAAAGCATACAAAAGCGGGAAAGAGCCATAAAGCATTAGGAAGATTTTTCCTAAGCACAAAAGTATCTAAAAAGTGGAAAAGGCCATTTTTATATGAGGAAACATTATTCACCCAAAAGATTTTTCCCAAATTGAACTAATGAGGAATTTGAGAAATCTTCATAGCCTTCACTTTCCTATATATTGGAGGCTTGGCCATTGAAAAGTGATGGGAATTTTTGTATTGTCACATTGCTGAGATATATCTTGAGAGGTCAAGTTTTAGAGCTACAAGGTGGGGGAGGTGCTATTGCAACTACATCTGATTGTTGTAACTTTCCTCCAACTCCTTTATTCATATAGATCAATTGTTCTTCCTTCCACATGTTTCATTTCATTCTTTGCTTCTTCTATTTAACTAGTGGATGTATGGAATTTTGGTTTGTATTTATTTATTCAATAATATATATATGTTTATGATAGTTTCGATTATCAAGATATTATGATGTGAAGGTTTCTTTATTCTCTCTCTTATGTGTAGGACCAAGCTTTGGAGCTAGCTAGGAGTGCTTCCTAGCTATACTAAAAACTCCAAGAAGACCTGCATGCGAGGACTCACAAGAATTCATTCTCTTTTTTTTTAATCTATACTCTACATCTTGATCTACTAAGAATCCTAAGCCTTAGAACAACCTTTCTCTTAATTGGTTTGTCCTAGATTTCTGGGATAAACTCAAAGGGTTTTATTTTCATCTAATCATGCATTAAATCCTACAACAAATTGATAGTTAGAAACTTTTAATATATTTCACTATGTAAATTAACTTAGTAAAATGGACCCATAGAGGGGGTTATAAATGGAAATAAAAGTATAACTCTAAACAAGAAGCCAAAAGTGGATTTAACCATGGATGCAAAATTGGGTGTAGAATTGAATGTTAAACTACCCATCAAAACAATATGCAAACAATGACACAAAAAGGGTTTTAAAGTAAAATTAAAAAATGGTGCAACACTAGACACAAAGAAGGGAACAAAATAGGGCATATGAAAGGATACCAAATTGGGTGAAAACAAGGATGCAAAAATGGACACCAAAATAAGGATTCAAAGAAAGGTGTAAAATTAGGATGAAAAAAGGATGTAAGAAAAGACACAAAAAAAAGATGCAAAATGGGACTAAAAAAGGGTGAAACCAAGGATGTAAAAAATAATGCATAACTAGATGAAAATTCAAACTAAATCTAGGTGCAAAATGAGATGCAAATGTGGACACAAAATGTGGTAGAAAAAAGGATGCAAATTTGGAAGCCAAAAAGGATGAAAAACTAGATACCAAAAAGGATGCAAATTTGGACATAAAAAATGGTGCAAAATTGGACACAAAAGAAGAAAAAATGGTGCAAAAATGGGCATAAAAATGGCTCAAATTTGGATGCAAATTGAGATTCAACATTGGATGTAAAATGAGGTGCAACAAATCATTCAAAACTTGGTGCAAAAACAAATGCAAAAGTAGACGAAAACATGGCTCCAAATTGAACGTAACAATAGACACAAAATGGGATGCAAAGGTGGATGCAACATATGGTTCAACATAGGATGCAAATTTAGGTGCTCAAAAGGATGCAAAATTGGATGCAAGAAATAGTGTTAAAAATGATGTTAAATTGGATGCAGCAAATGATGCAAAATTAAATGAAAAATATGGTGCAAAATAGGATGCAAAAAAGGGAGATAAATAAAATGCAAAAGTGGATGCAAAAAATGGTGCAAAAATGCATACAAAATCTGGCACTAAATCAGATTCAACATATGGTGAAAAATTGGATGGAAAAAATGGTGTAAAAAAAGGCAGAGAAACTAGCACAAAAATAGATGTAAAAATAAGTACAAAATTAGAAGGAAAAAATGGCATTAGATCAGATGTAAAAATTGGCACAAATTGGATGTAAAAAAAGGCACTAAACTAGATGCCAAAGATGGTGTAAAAATCAATGCAAATTATGACACAAAACTAGAAGCAAAGAATGCCACAAAAGAGGAAGCAAAAAATGATGCAAAAATAGATGCAAAAAATGGCACAAAACTAGAAGCAAAACCTGTTCTAAAACCAAATGAAAATCTTGGTGCAAAATATGATGCAAAAAATGATGGAAAATTTGGCATAAAAAAGATGCATAATTTGGTGCCAAAAAGGACTCTTTAAAAATTGTACAATAGAGCCATATTTAGCACCAGGCTGCTCATCCAAATTGAGAAAAAAAATGCACTAAAATCTGGTGCTAAATCTGGCACAAATTGCCTGTTTTGTTGTAGGCCCATCGAACCGTTGGTACGCGCAAGTCCCAATCAGTGCATCTCACCTGGTGAACCCTGTTCAGTACTTCGCACACCCTGTCGAATGCTTCTCTGTGGATAATTGGTAGTGCACATCGCCTTTCCTGTTACTGTGATTTGTTCCGATTCTCTATTCTGGGAGTGGTGTGCACTTGTGTGGGTTGTACAACATATATCCATACCCATCGAGAAAGGTGGGTGTGCAAGTTGTTCCGCCTCTGCTCATTGGCTCTCGTTTTGGGCTGGGGTTTTCCAAAGAATAGGCACATCATCCTTCTGTATTCCCGCCAGTCCTCAAAACTTCCTTGATGCATACCCCACCATCCTGCAGGTGTTGCGCGCAGTGGCCACTTCAGGGCATCAAACCGCTGCTATTCTAGTACTACGCTTTCAAATTTATTAAGGAATTCATCCATTGTTGTCAACCCATCATATGTTAGCAGATCCCTTGCCTCTATTGTCACACAGCGTAGTGATTTAACCATCATGTTGCAATTAAGCATTGTTACTTCGTGCAACCGATTCTGCCATCGCTCTATCTCCTCGTCTAAATCCGAAGTGTAGGAGCTTTAGCGCTGCCACGAAATCCTTCCATCTACATTCAGATTCACCCAATCCTCTTCTTGCACGATTATCTTGTAAATACAATTGAGATCATCATCACTATCATCGTCGTGCACCTGTTCAATGTATCACGCTCCTTCAGCTAGATCTAGTGGTACTACTATGCATAGTGATTTTTTTTCAAAGATCATTTTGCGCTTCTTTAGATTTATGACTCCATTCATATTGGTGGCCTAGTCTATTCCTAGTAGCGCGGGATAGGGATTACTGTCATCGATAATCTCTATCACTTCAAAATCGACTTGCGCGCTCGCACTTTCAATATCTACTATTACCCCTCGCAATCTTCCCATGGGTAAGATCTTCTGTTGGTTTGCCATTCGTAACTAAATAGGAGACCACTATAGCATGGGTCTACCCATGCATTCCCATGTTTGTTTTGGCAGTACATTCGCATTCGATCCGAGATCCAATATTACTCGATCCATTTCATACTCGTCGATTTGTGCAATCAACCTCATTTCCCTTCTTGCGCGTAATGCATGCTTTTCAAGCTTCCGGACCACGTGTGGTTCTCCTAACCCCACACACCTAGTGATAAGTTCCTGTAGTCCTTTTACTGCCTTGCTATCGCGTAACAGTTTCATGCATGTCTCTAGAAAGGTAGTGAGAATTGAAGGACCATCCCTGGTTCTAGTTGATCCTTACTACCTGAAGTGGAGGCCTCCATGAAGCTCTTCTTAGCTTCCATGAATGTAGGAGCCTCGCAGACCCATGGAATTTCTTCTGACTTCTTACCCTTATCATCACCAGTGATCATACCGCTCCTGAGCATCATGTTTACATTTAGGTCTTCTTCGCGTCGCTCAGACCTCATCATCTGCAAATTCTGAGTTGGAGGGGGTTGAAGTACCCCTTTTTCGTGTAGTCTCACTATCAATGTAGGGCTGTCTTCTGCTTGATGATCAAATTGAGTACAATACAAACATGATGTCCTTGTTGGGTTTGTATGATCTTGGGCATAGTGCCCTGGCCCTCCGCAATTGTAACAAATTAACTGTCTGTGACCCTTTCCTGGTCCCATTCTGCCTCAACCTCGACCGCACCCTTGAAATCCAGTGCATGCCATTCCTACATTTGGGTCGAGGGCTCGTGTTTTGGTCTACACCCTGTAGGTAGGATTCTGATCCATCATTAGTTCATAGCTTCTGTAGGTGCATTCATCATGGCCTACCAACTTGCAGAAATTACAAAACAATTGATGGGACGTTTGCGTATACTTCTGCAATAGATGACAATTATCAGTAGTGTGTTTTCCTCCTATCAGAAAAATCGCCCACCATAATGCAGGTGCCCTGCTTGGTCTTGCCTGTGCCTCAGGTCTTAATGGCATCGACCCTCCTTTTGCCAAGTAATTCGGAAACACTAGACAATGGTCCTTGTCCTGCCCCTAACCTTTGCATTTTATGCACCATACCTCCTTGCGCGCCTCTGGCCAAGGTGTCCTGTCTTGTTTTAAAATTTGCATCTCCAGACACAAATTTTATAGTTATGCGTGGATTTGTTGGAATCCCAGATTAGGGTCTTCTATAAGGGTCTCATGCAATCTCATTGCCATCTCCAAAGCTTCGGCATGGGTGGAAAGTTTTTGCTGTGACAATGCCATCCTTAAGTGCGGTGTTAGTGAATCTACAAACCATGCGCAGTGTTATCCATCCGTCAACGTCATGTTGGATTTATGAATCATACCCTTCAGTATTTGGTCCAGATCCTAGGGGGTCTCACCCGGGAGCATCGCTATCTCCTTAAACCCGATGATTTATTGTGTTTCCAACTTTGGCCTGCTAAATTCCCTATTCAGTGCGGTCTGAATTTCTCTGATTCCTGTATTCGGATGGTCATTAGAATGCTTGATGTACCATGTTAATGTGTAATCCTGCAATGCACTCACCAGCGTAGCCTTCTTGATATTGTCATCCATGATGCCTTTTGCTTCCCATACCACCCTTACCATGAACCAAAATTGGTCCGGATCTTCATTCCCCACTCCTCTGAATACCAGTAGTTTGATCGCACTTTCCATACTGAACTGTGGTGGTGGTGGAGTTGGGGTGGTTGGAGATGGAGGTGAGGAGGGTGAGACGGGTGGTGGTGTAGGTGGGGGTGGTAAGCGTGGAATTCGTTGCCTTATCAGACTGACCTTGCTTCTTGTAGAAACTTTTGCGAGCTCTTCCTCTCTTTCCCGCGAGGGGGAAATTAAGGGACTGGTTTCTAATTCTTCACTACTTCTACTTCTGTATATTTTCCCACTTTGCGTAGTCCCAAATATTAATTTATTCTCATAACCTGTTTTTCACACAATAGCATATTAATCCAAGTGTTCAAAGATTTAATATACTTACCTTGTGGCCCCTTGAGAAAATGTCGCTCCGCCTCACTATAGCTGATGGACATGTCTACCGCAACTCAGTGATAAATCCTCCTATAATTCTGTCAAGCCAGTGGTCCACAACTCGCCTGATCTTATCTCCTAACACTTCTAGTCTGTGCACTAATTCCGGATTCCACATGATTGGTTTGTTGAGCCTACACCTTCCCTAACTGTCTGCTAGCTTTGCGATCCACTCATACAGCTCAGAAGGAAAGGATGCAAAGAATTTTTTATGGATTTCCATATACAAGTAGCGCTCTAACCACTGTTCCTTAGATACTCGTGGATTTCTATTTTCTAGCACTGTGAACTCGTGAATCTTCTTGTCCAACCACCCTTCAATTTCTTTCTTTGTTGGATTCCAATGGCACGACATCAGACATCCCTTATGCAGATCCTGGACTTGGCAATGGAACCATTTGTTGGCTTGTATGGGCTTGACCTAGGTTCAAAGGTGATTTAGCCAAACAAATCCCAGTGCTACTGGCCCTTTCGGCAATAGTATGTAGAGCGCAGATTGAGGTCTCACCTGAAGTAGTATGGGAGGGTGCTAGAACCAAGTTTTCACACCCTGGGGATGTCTGATGAGCTTTTGGCGGTCAACAGTTTGACCTTGTGCACACATCGCTATGTGCATCTATTAGTCCCTTGTAACCTGTGATGGTGCCTTCGCATAGCCCTACTCGGGGCACGATCTGTATTATACCCAAATTCCTTACTATTTAATGTGTTATTGTAAAAATTTCTCATTTCCCACCTCAGTTTTCAGTTTCACCTTATTTCTCAAAAATAGTTAAATTCCCTTTCCCATATCCATACATTCAATAACTGAAAAAATAAATTTTGCTAAAAACACTTCCGGAAATTTTACAGAATGCTGGAAAATGCAGAAATAAAAATCAGCACATACAAACAGCTATTCAACACATTTAAACACAGTGATTTTTGGTCAAGGTGACCCTGGAAAACCCCCTACAACTTTTGGGGAAAACCAGTTCGAAAGCTCCTTTTTATTTCTGGAAAATGCTTTTTACAGTGAGAGAAATATTCAGCAAAAAATCAGCAAGCAAACTTTTACAAATTATCTTGTTTTCCGTGCCTCATAGCCAACTGGAAAAACTTGCAAACAGCAAAACAGAACAACAATAAATGTTGTATGGCCTCCTCATTTTTTGTGCCCAATTTCAGCCTTAAATGATGTTGTACGACCTGCCTAAAAAAGCGTGAAAGCTGCCATAAATATGCTATATGGATTTCCTCGATTTCCTTGCAGAAAAAACCAGCAGTACAGCTGTACAAATTTGCCTCGATTTGCGTGCCAAGGTACAACCACTTGTTTATGGATTTCTGCTCCTCAATTTCTGTGCACTTGCTGTATGGATTTCAAGAAAATTGTGCCCAAACTCTGCCTTTCACTTGTCTTTCTGCTGTTCTGATTTTTGCTGAAGAGCTGCCTGGTATGTGTGCCAAACTGCTGCCTCTTTCTCCTTCTTGTCCAGAAATCTCCCTTGCTCTCTTGCTCTCCTTCTCCCAATCTGCTCATAAAAGAATGAATGATCTTTTCCTCCTTTTCCTCCTTTAATATAACTCCAAGTGACTTTTGGGTGATCCAAGTGACTTTTGGGTGATCTCTAAATCCAATGGCTGAAATAGATTTAGATCAATGGCTGAGATTAAATGCACATTAAATCTCACTTTCTATTTTTTAATTCACCCCACTTTAATAAAGACCCACTTAGTCATTTATTTCCAAAGTCACTTTTCCTTTCTAATTTACATTAACTTTATTAAAGTCACTTTAAAATTAGACTTTAGTAACTTTATCACTTAAAGTCATTTTTAAATTAGATTTTAACTTTATAAAAAATTATAAAGTCACTTTAGGAGAAAAATTAAAATCTTTTGGACACTTTTCCCTAGGCCAAAGATCAAAGCCTAGGGGAACCACCTGTCCTCCGGTACCAAATTTCAACACTCCCTCTTACCGAGGAAGGTGTTCCTCACCACACCCATCTTGTCTCTGAAGTAAACATGCTTGCCCCGTGGTAAGGCTTTGGTAGAATGTCTGCTACCTGCTCATCAGTGGAAATATACTCAAGCTTCACAGCTCCCTTCTGAACATAGTCTCTGATGAAATGATATCTGATCCCGATATGATTTGACCTGTCATGAAATACTGGATTCTCGCGTGAGTTAATGCAACCTGATATCACAAGTAAATCACTGAAGTCCCAACGGCTGACCAAAGTAAGCCAAGAAAACATCTGTGCGAAGCCAGATGGCGCTCACAACTAGCTAGACTGCTGCATAATACTTGCTCTGTTGAACTCCAGTGCTACTGAATGCTGCTCCGGCTGAAACCAATACACAACTGTTGATATCCCAACCAAAGAACAACACCCTGAAGTGCTCTTCCTATCAGAAGCACAACCTGCCCAATCAGAATCAGTGTATCCTACCAATCTTACTCCATCTCCCTGCCTATAGTCCAGACCATAAATCCACTGTCCCCTGCAAGTACCGCAAAATGTGTTTTGCAGCCACCCAGTGAACCTTCCTAGGCTCACACATAAACTGACTCATCGTGTTGACTGCAAAACAGATATCTGGTCTAGTGTTGACCAAATACATCAAGGAACCAATCAGCGGCCTGTACAATGTGGGATCCACCAACTCGGAATCCGAAGCATGAAGCTTCTTCCAGTTGGTAATCATCGGTGTCGACATGGGTCTACAATCCTCCATGTGGAATCTGCCAAGGATGTCCACAACATACTTCCCCTGCCCCAGGAAGAAATCCCCCTCCTCCTGCCACACCTCCAAACCCAAAAAGTAATGCATCAAGACGATGTCCTTCATCTCAAACTTCGCCGCAAGATCTCTCTTATAGTGCTGCTCTATGAGTCTCTCTGCACCTGTAATGACCAAGTCATCCACATACAACACCAGAATGAGAGGCTCCTCGCCTATCACAATAAAGTAAAGGTTCGGATCTGCCTCACTCTTTGTGAAACCCATCCCTTGCAAATAAGTATCTATCTTGGAGTACTAAGCTCTGGGAGCTTGCTTCAGGCCATAAAGAGCCTTCTTCAGTCTGCACACATGGGACTCCTTCCCATGCACCTCAAAGCCCTGTGGCTGCTCAATGTACACCTCCTCCTATATGAAGCCATTGAGAAATGCAGTCTTCACATCCATCTTGTGGATCTTCCAACCCATCTCTGCTGCTATCGATATAATGGAGTGGATCAAAGTATATCGAGCCACGAGAGTGAAGGTCTCCTCATAATCAACTCCCTCTACCTGGGAGAACCCTCTAGCCACAAACCTCGCTTTGAATTTCTTAATGCTACCATCTGCAGCATGCTTTACTTTGTAAAACCATCTGGAAGTAACCACGGATTTTCCCTTAGGCCTCGGCACCCCCTCCCAAACATCATTCTTCATGATAGAAGAATACTCCTCCTGCATGGCCTCTCTCTAGACCTGCTGGCAAGCTGCCTCCTCATAGCTAGAAGGCTCAGAGTCAAGGATGCTGGTAGCCATTGCCATATAACTACAAAACCTCTTAGGTGATCTACTCTCTCTGACCGGCCTCTTAGGCTCAGCAACAGATGTGGCATCTCTTAAGGTGTCTTGAAGCCACTTGGGATTCCTCTTCCCTGAGCATGCTTCTCCCATAGGAGAATGAAACTCCTCCTCCTCATCACCATCAGTAGCCTGAACTCCTGACTGCCTGTCTACTGTCCTCCTGCCTACACCTGAACCTGTAGAAGCTGAGGTATCATGTGAACTGTCCATCAGTGGACTCCCTAGTGAACTGCTCTGTGGACTGCTCTGCATGCTGCCCAGAGCACCACCCCTCTGGCTCGTCGAGCCACTGCTCACTGACGGACCTGGCATCATCATAGATGTACCTCCGGATCCTCCTGATCCCGACCCACTAGATCCCTGCGACTGACTCAACTGCTGCTGAGGGTCTGGCTGATCCAGATACTCTAACTCCCGTGACCTCCTAAAGGCCCTGTCCTCCTCAAACTTCACATCCTGCCTGACAACAACTTTCCTATGTGTAGGAATGTAAATCCAAAAGGCCTTTGAGGTCTCACTGTAGCCCACAAAGATACCCTTCTCTACGGTGGGCTCTAGTTTGGTCCTCTTCTCCTTGGGTATGTAGGAGTATGTAATGCACCCAAAGATATGCAGATGACCAATATCAGGCTTTTTCCCAGAAAAAGCCTCCTTCGGAGTCATGTGCCCCAAGGCACGATGCAGACTCCTGTTTTGAAAATAAATAGCTGTGTTGTAGGCCTCTACCCACAAGAACAATAGCAACCCCTGATCATGTAACATGGCTTTGGCAGCCCCTACGATGGATCTATTCTTCCTCTCCACAACCCCGTTCTGTTGGGGGTTGTAAGGAACAGTGAACTCCCTCCTAATGCCTGCCTCTGCACAATAGTCAACAAACTCTCCAAGGGTGTACTCTCCCCCATTGTTTGACCTCAGGGACTTGATCTTTTGACCTGTTTGTGTCTCCACAAGAGCTCTAAACTCCTGAAACCGCTTGAAGACCTCACTCTTGGTCTTCAAGAAATAAATCCAGGTCCTCCTGTAGTGATCATCAATGAATAAAACCTAGTACTCATATCCACTCAAGGAAACATGAGACATCTTGATCCAAGTGGATGTTGGTGGCCACCCACCTATCCCATTTGGACCCCCGCAACTCTCTTTCAGTTTTTCAGTTTTCGTAATTGTAGCACAATTTACTATTTTTAGCAGTTTTTTTTTGGGTCCCGAACTTCCGGAGCCGTTTTGAGGCCCTAAACGACATTTTTGAGAAATCTGGGGGCAACATGGGTCCATGGACCGATGATGCCTTTCCCAAAGTGGTAGTCTCAGATAGATCTTTCTAATGAGCTATCATATGCATCAAACGGAGATCATATGCCAAAGTTACGACCCCGGGAAATTGATGTACTAATTTACCCAAAACGGGGCCCACAATTTGGTGTTTCATCTTCTAGGGTTAGGTTTTGGAATATGAAGGGTTTTCCATTATTTCTCAACAATAAATAGGCCTTCGAGCCTCATTGTAACACAGTTCGGAACAGTTCAGAGGCATGTAGTCACCACATCTCTTCTCAGAGATAAGCTATCATCGCCCTAGATGGTTTATTTCCATTTATGGTTGTAAGCATATTTCGGTATTTTCCATTAATGAAATGAAGCATTGATTCCACTGCATCTCTGTGTATATGGTTATCTCTGTATTTTGTTGCGTTCCTGTTTAAATCTGGATCAGTGGTATCAGAGTGGTCTGCTTTTTCTCTGTTTTTCTTTGCATGTCCCCAACGAGGTCGGGATATAAGGAGTTAGGGCTTGAACTGGTCGAATCTTTGCAAGACCAGCCTCGAAAATCCTGATGGCCTCCCATGGCGGATGAGAAGAAAGATGAGGGGACAGGAGATCCTATCAAAATATTGCTCGAAGAAGCCCTCGAGCAGCAAAGGAATGCGATGATGGATAAATTTGCGTAGATTCTTGAGCGGCTAACCAGAGGCAACGCATCGGCTTCCAGTAGCTACTCTGGAAACGCCACACCCTTTAAGGTACAAGTTAATTTTGAAATCCCCATATTCGAGGGTCAGATAGAAATAGATGCCGTAGATAAATGGTTAAATCTGCTAGAGGGTTATTTTTCTGTTCATGAATTTTGAAGTCGGGAAAAGATTGTTTTCGCTCTTCTCAAAGCAGCCCCCCACGTCAAGGACTGGTGGGAAACCTACTGTGAGCAAAAGGATGAAAGTACTGGCTCACTATTTTTAGCCGCACCCACTTGGGATTCTTTCCGAGATGCCATCAAGGAGCAATACTACCCTGTCAAAATCTATGAGGACAAATACATCAAATGGACCATGTTGCGGCAGGGACGGGACCAAGATGTGCCTGAGTTCACAAACATTTTTCACACCCTTCGCACACAGTTGGGTATCAAATATTCTGAGCTGCATCTGATACTCAAATACCGTGGCTGCCTACATAGATACATCCAGGAAGAGATGGAGTTCTTGAACATCTCCTCACTCGGCACAACATACCGATACGCTATCAAAATCAAGCAAAAGTTTAAACAGAAGAAGCGAGACTTTGGATCTACAAATCCTAAGCCCAAAGGACAAAGTCAAGGCGGGGTGACCCAATATTACCCGTTGAAGCCACAAGAAAATAACAACACCACAAAGCTGAAGAAGGACACAGGAAAGTGGTGTGAGTTCCACAAGAGTCCCACTCATAACACAAGAGAGTGTCGGACCAAGCAGTCGCTAGTGGCTGAGTTGAAGGCTTTCGAATTAGATGCATGTTCCAACCCTGAGCCAAAACCTGGCAAGGGGAATGGAAAAGGGAAGTAGATCATTGATGCGGATCCCAGCGCCACTGTTGCCACTACCAAGATCCAGAAGAATGAGCCCGAAGAGCTAGAGGAGGGGGAACGTCTTTTCCACTCACAGATGTGGGTGAAGGGTTCGCCGCTGCAATTCATTGTCGATAGTGGCAGCCAAAAGAACCTTATTTCAGCAGAGGTCATGAAGTGGTTGGGCCTACCAACTACACCACACCCACAGCTGTATAGTATCGGGTGGCTTCATGAAGGACGGGATCTCAAAGTTCGCCAGCAGTGTCACCTTCCCTACAGCATCAAGCCCTTCACAGACGAGGTATTGTGTGATGTTACACCTCTGGATGTTTGTGATCTATTATTAGGCCAACCATACTTGTGGAAGTGACATGCTGTGTATGAGTCAAGGCCTCGTGCGGTCATTATTTCTTTGAATAATTCATTATACAGGATACCAGAGGTAGCCCCACCTACTACCACATCTTTGATCACTGCTAACAAAGGCAGCAAGCTCATATCACAGACTAGAAAATTCATCTGTATGGTGCACTCCTAAAGTAAGGGGAAGATTGTTGCTACATCCATGACCCCCGCAAAGGGTTCCTCCATGCAACAGCAGCAGCAGAGGGATACAGTCATGACAGAACATAGGAACAACTTCTCCTCACCCACAGGGGTACCACATAAGTTTCACGTGGGCAACAAAGTTTGGTTACATTTGTAGAAAGCACGCCTTACAAGAGCCCATCAGGAGCTCAGACCACTCCAACATGGTCCTTACAGCAGTACCAAGCCTGTGGGGAACAATGCTTTGGATCACAACATTCCTCCATTCCTTCACCTGCACCAAGTGTTCAATGTGGACCGTCGTCGACCATGCTTCCCACCATTACTGGACACATCAGACAGTGCAGAACAAGTTCAACAGATGGAGGAACTCAACGCAATGGGGGACCATTGCTTCCTAAGGGGGGAGGAATGATCCAGGTGGATGTTGGTGGTCACCCACCTATCCCATTTGGACCCCCGCAACTCTCTTTCAGTTTTTCAGTTTCCGTAATTGTAGCACAATTTACTATTTTTAGCAGTTTTTTTTTGGGTCCTGAACTTTTGGAGCTGTTTTGAGGCCCTAAACGATGTTTTTTGGGAAATCTGGGGGCAACATGGGTCCATGGGACTAAATGTTTCCCTTCCTAAAGTGGTAGTTCTCGGATAGATCTTTCTAACGAGCTATCATATGCATCAAACTAAGATCGTATGCCAAAGTTACGACCCCGGGAAATTGATGTACCAATTTACCCAAAACGGGGCCCACAATTTGGCGTTTCATCTTCTAGGGTTAGGTTTTGGAATATGAAGGGTTTTCCATTGTTTCTCAACAATAAATAGGCCTTCGATCCTCACTATAACATAGTTCGGAACAATTCAGAGGCATGTAGTCACCACATCTCTTCTCAGAGATAAGCTACCATCGCCCTAGCTGGTTTATTTCCATTTCTAGTTGTAAGCATATTTCGGTATTTTCAATTAATGAAATGAAGCATTGTTTCCGCTGCATCTCTGTGTATATGGTTATCTCTGTATTTTGTTGTGTTCCTGTTTAAATCTGGATCACATCCGACCGCTCACATCGGAATGAATCAAATCAAGTACCCCAGTCGCTCTACTATCACTGTTGGGAAAAGGGGATTTGGCAAAATTGCCCATCGCACATCCTCTACAAGTATCAAAGTGATTAGTACTGAAATCTGGCACACTTGTAGTGATCTCCCACAAGGTCCTCAAGGCTACATGATACATATGTCCCATCGTGCGGTGCCAAATCTCACACAGCTCAGAACTGCTAGCTTTGCTATCAGTACTACTGCTCAATGCCAAAAGGGATTGGAATGCAAACTTGTACACCTTTGCATGGCGTACACCTATCACTCTAGCTGAATCAGCTGGAGTGCCCCTAGGATATATCAACACCTGTCCTCCCCTGAACAGTACCTCATATCTTCTGTCCTCCAAAGTTAGGACGGATATGAGGTTCTTCCTCATCCCTGGCACATAAAGAACATCTGACACCTTCAAGGGAGGTTTGGACTCCCTCTGAAATGTCAGTTTCCCCACCCCAACTGCTCTAACAATTCTGTCATCACCGAGTACTACTTCTATATCAGTGCCACTCTCTGAAAGCTCTGAGAAGTACTCACGGACTCCTGTCATGTGATGTGAAGCCCCACTATCCACATACCAGATACCCGAAGATGCTCCGCTAATCGAGGGAAAAACATGCTCCCTCTGAACCTGTCTGGCAGGTGATCCTGCACTAGAGGACTCATATGCAGTGAACCCAAACTCCCAGTTAAAATGAATTGCAAAGTCCTCAACCTCTGCTGAAGCTGCCATGCTCTGGTTCTTCCTCCTCTTCTTCTTCTTCTCCAGACACACAATTGCATAGTGTCCCATCTTTTGACAATTCCAACACTTCACCTTGGAATAGTCCTTTTGTGTGTTAACCTGTTTACCTTTACCTTTGCCTTTGCCCCCACCATTTCTTGTGGAAGCCTGCTTCTTCCCTTTGCCTTTCTTGCCTCCTGCCGACAGTGCTACATCCTCATCCCGCTCAACTGGCTTGGCTGCCCCAAGCTGGCCTTTCCTAATCTCTGTCTGAATGCAATCATCCCAAAACCTCTCCCAAGTGGGAAGGGTCCCATGTGCACAAACCCCATCAGCAAAGTTCATCCATGAACAGGGGAGGCCATTCACTGCAATCCGCACCAACTCAGTGGGTGGAATGACCTCTCCAATTGCTGCCAAATTATCTCTCACATTAGTAATATTTGTGAGATATCCAGCTGCACTATCATTACCCATCTTAATAGTCTTCAGCTTCTCCTTCAAGACCATTTTCCGGTTGTCATTGGTACTTTGGTAGAGATTGGACAATACTGTCCACATCTCATGGGCATTTCTCTTTCCTCTCACATGAGGAATGCAATGGTCTTTGACTCCGTTTAGAATCAGTCTCTTACCCTTGTTGTTCTTTTTATTATACTCAGCCAACTGAGTAGCATCAATAGGCACAACAACAGGGTTCTGTGTGGTATGCACCATGATGTCCCAGACTTCTGCCTCCTTAAAGATACTCTACATTCTCTCCTTCCAAATGCTATAATTTGCATGCCCATCCAACCTATCCTCCACCCTCAATCCCAATGACATCCTGCTGTCCTAAAACTAAAAAATAGCACTGCTGTAGTAAAGATAAAATTGTTGTTTGTGAAAAATCAGCTTGCTAGAATTTTCTGAGTGAAAAATCAGTAGGCTGTAATTTTCCTCCTTGCTGTCCCAAACTGTACTTCAGCACTCAAGCTTTGATACCATGTAAAAATTTCTCATTTCCCACCCTAGTTTTCAGTTTCACCTTATTTCTCCAAAACAGTGAAATTCCCTTTCCCATATCCATACATTCAACAACTGAAAAAATAAATTTTGCTGAAAACACAAATTCCGGAAATTTTACGGAATGCTGGAAAATGCAGAAATAAAAATTAGCACATACAAACAGCTATTCAACACATTTAAACACAGTGATTTTTGGTCAAGGTGACCCTGGAAAAACCCCCTACAACTCTTGGGGAAAACCAGTTCGAAAGCTCCTTCTTATTTCTGGAAAATGCTTTTTATAGTGAGAGAAATATTCAACAAAAAATCAGCAAGAAACTTTTACAACTTATCTCGTTTTCCGTGCCTCATAGCCAACTGGAAAAACTTGCAAACAATAAAACAGAACAACAATAAATGATGTATGGCCTCCTCAATTTTTGTGCCTAATTTCAGCCTTAAATGATGTTGTACAACTTGCCTAGAAAAGCGTGCAAGCTGCCATAAATAGTTGTACGAATTTCCTCGATTTCTGTGCAGAAAAAACTAGCAGTATAGCTGTACGGATTTGCCTTGATTTTCATGCCAAGGTACAACCACTTGTTGTATGGATTTCTGATCCTCGATTTCTGTGCACTTGTTGTACAGATTTCTAGAAAATCGTGCCCAAATTTTTCCTTTCACTGTGTGCTAACTCAGCTGTACGGATTTGCTAAAATGCTGCCTTGGGATGTGTACCAAGCTGCTGCCTCCTCCTCCTCCCTATCTAGAAATCTCCCTTGCTCTCTTTCTCTCCTTCTCTCAATATGCTCATGAAAGAATGAATGACATTTTCCTCCTTTAATCTAACTCTAAGTGACTTTTGGGTGATTCCTAAATCCAATCGCTGAAATAGATTGAGATCAAGGGTTGAGATTAAATACTCATTTAAATCTCATTTTCTATTTTTTAATTCATCCCACTTTAATAAAGACCCACTTAGTCATTTATTTCCAAAGTCACTTTTCCTTTCTAATTTGACATTTAATTTATTAAAGTCACTTTTAAATTAGATTTAACTTTATAAAAATTATAAAGTCACTTTAGGAGAAAAGTAAAATTATTTTGAACACTTTTCCCTAGGGCAAAGATCAAAGATTTAGGGAACCACCTGTCCTCCAGTACCAAATTTCAACAGTTACTACTTGATTACTTAACTTATCTGTGTAAGGCTAGTGATAATTAAAAGAATATCTAGCATTCATATAAATGCGCAATAAACAAAATAGTATAAATGTATAGAATGCAATACACAAGCAAATGCACATAAATTGGAATCAACTTCTCTGTATTATTCTTCATTTAAGGTTACAAACTCGACACCGCCCTGCGCACTCTGCTGCAGGGGTCCGCGCACTTAGCTGCAGACTCTACCAGGCCTCTACGCACTCAGTGTCAGATTCTCTTCCTATTACTACGACCCAATATCCTTAGACTCTTACTCTATGCTCGAACCATTCGTATTCCTCTATCTCATTTTCCTTAGCTATCTTTACAACTTAGAGCCTCGCTCTGTTTATAAAATCCCATGGTCTACGGACCATGGGTAGGTCGACATGACATTACATTACATTACAAAACCTAGGGTGGACAACCCTATGACTCAACCTATACTTTGTGCTCTGCACTCGCAATTCGCAGAGTATTACAATACATTTGACCAAAATCCGAGCTTTGAGCCCCAAAACATGCCGTGGGGGGATTTGATGCCCAACATATCTGTAACTTAGAAGAATTGCAGAGCTAGGAACTTCAAGTATAGGATTACTCTTTTAAAGGATTTTAACTTCATTTACATAAGAAAATAAAGACTTGCAGCTTCATTGCCATACTTAAAGGAAGAAAACATATGATGACAGAGAAGTCACAAAATCATACCCAACAATGTGTGGAAAACTTCTAGTTCTTTCATTAATCAACAACTTTATCAAGAATATAGTGGCCTAGTCTCCAAGTTCTCCAAAAGTTCGAACCCTTTCTCTATAAATTTTGCTTTTTTTATACATTATGAGACAGTTGGTAATGACCAAAAATGTCAAACTGCTTAACTATCTATTAACTGTCTAAAGTAAAAATCACTACAGAATATTACATTAGAGGGTAAAAGACACCTCATTCTCAAGAAAATAAAATAACAAGAAGTAACAAAATTTAGAATGGTTGTTCAATGTTCAGATCTGTGACTTGGCTATTGATGAAGTTTCTTTGTAGATGTTCTGATAATGGTTAAACTGTTTTAACAGAACAAACTGCATTTTGACAAAACTCCGTGTGTGGACTTGGGTCCGTGTATGTATAAAAAATGTTCTGGTTGGCTAAAACATAAAGAAACTCTTATGGCCCACATATATATCGAGAGTGCTCTGATTGGTGGAAACACTAAGATACCCGACCAATCACCTTTCCTTTGGAATTTTAGTCGTTCGTCTCTAATTTTGGTTATTTTAGTAAAACAACGAAATTGATTATAGCTTACTACGAAACTGAAAAGACTTTAGATTCCAGTTCATGATCTCATTGTGTCTGCTTTTTCAACAAGCTTTTGACTTCCCCACGGACCCGATAAGAAATAAAACTTCCAGTTAATGATTTATCAGGTCCGATTTTAAAAATAAAAACCGATTACTTTTCGACTTGATATCTGTCAGATCTCGTCTCTTTCGATGGATGACTGCGATTGACCCAAACTTCAACGGATTAAACTTCATTTCATACACCATTGCTTTTGATTTATGAAATAAACTTCATTCTAGTTACCCACGCGATTTCCGTTGGAACTGTTGCCTTGCAAGTGAACGACTCAGATCTTCCTGCCGGTTTCTTACATTCAAAAGCTATCATGTTAGAATATTATATATTACGGAGCAATGGAACACATAAAATATTGCAGAAATATAAACACAGAAAAAACGCATAAAACAAGAGAGACACAGATATAGGTGGTTCACCCAGTTTGGGCTACGTCCACCCCAAACAGCCAGTGCTTCCTTTCTATTATCCAGCAAAATGAAGAGACACAACCTACCACAAATCCGCTGTAATATCCTTTGTCTTCTCTCACAGTCTCACCTCTCTATTTCTCACTCACACAGAATACACACCTATCTCACAGCCTCAAATACAATACCCTCATACAAAGAAAGGGGTTGCCTTCTAGGGAAAAAAAACCCTAAACTAAACATAAGTTCTACCGTCAGATCATTCGCCTAATGAATGGCCCAGATTGACTAGAAATTACTATACTTCTACAAGGCAAATTTACATCTGTTTTTAGCTTCGGGGGCGCTGCTCCCGAGCCCCCGCCGGGGGACCGCTGGCCCCCGAACCCCGAACCCCCAACCGGGGGGGATTGCCCTTGGACCCCCACGGGGGGGACAAGTCCCCCCTGCACCCCCCCACGCGAAGGGGTGTACAAAACTTCATGGGGTATACATCCGGCTGAAACAAAGACCTCTGAACAATCATGCTCCACAAACAACATATCAATCAAATAAAATAAGTTATTTCTTTCAAATTTCTGCTTTTCCCTTTATTTCTGCTACAATATAATATTTGTTTTTTTCATTTTTTTTTGTAATAAAACTGAAAATAAAATTAAAAGGACAATGGATGCTACAACATCTGGCTCCACCTGGGGATAGTCCTTTTGCCACAGAAGCACTAAGAATCGCAGATCAGTTCCTTCACCTCGAACATGGAGTCACATATTTCTTAGCCAATTAAACTTCTATGGAATTTGTACAATGAGCTCACTCCGGTATCTACAATGACATGATGCTTATGCTTCAGAAATGGAAGTAATGTTTGAGGTACTGCCAATTGACAAGAAGCTGCAGAGATTCACCTTCAAGATTCTCTAGGGAGAATGTATTATTTGTCCTTGCTTTTATAATTCTGAATGGTCCATACCAGAGAGGATCAAACTTTCCATGCTTGCCCTTATCTTCTCTTCTAGTATCCCACCTTAATACGAGGTCTCCAACTTTAAAATAAATCTCTCTAGCTTTTCTGTCAAAAATACTCTTCATCTTTGATTGATACATAATCAAGTTGTCTCTTACCTTTTCCTTGTTTTCACTCAACTCCACTACCTTATTCATTCTTCTTATTAGAGCATTGGTCTCTCCTTTTTCCTCTTGAAGCATTGCAATCAGAAGCTTCACAAGCTAACTTGGGAACAGAGCTTGAGCTCCATACACTAACTCAAAAGGTGATTTGCCTGTGGACCTTCTTGTAGTCACTCTAATAGCCCATAGAGCAAACTTTAACTTAGAATCCCAAAATTTCTGGTTCTTTGCAATAGTTTTCTTAAGGATCTTCATCAAAGTCTTTTTAGTGGATTTAGCTAATCCATTTCCTTGTGGATGATAAGTTGTTGGATGGGATAAAATAACGTTATACTTTTGACAAAAATAAATAAAATACTTGAATTCAAGACTTGACGATTGTCTGTTATGATTTTGACAGGGCATCCAAATCTGCTGAAAATATTCTCCTCTAAGAACTTCATCACCACCTAGTCATTTCCCCTTTTAGTGGGTATAGCTTCTACCCACTTGATGAAGTAATTAGTAGCTATGAGAACCCACTTGTGCTATCCACTTGAAGGTGGGTTAATCTCTCCAACAAAGTCCAGCCCCCATTGTTTGAATGGTTCTTCTATGAATATTGGGATCAAAAGCAAGGGAGCTAACCTTTTCTTCTCAGCAAAAATCTGACACTTTTGACAGCTTCTGACAAACTTGTATGTATCACCAAAGAAAGTAGGCCAATAAAACCTTGCCTGAATAATTTTGTGTGCAGTAGCCTTCCAACTATAATGTCCTCCACATAACTTCTCATGATAATCTTTAATGGTCTCTGTAAATTCATCCTCTGTTAAACATAACAACAAAATTTCTACAGGATCCTTCCAAGACAATCTGCCCTCGACTATCACATATGGCTGGACTTTGGTATTTAATGCTCTATACTTTTTTCTATCCAAAGATTGAGGACGAGAGAGAAAACACAAATAATGGACTATGTGCTTGTACCATTTTGAACATAAAAACTTATACCTGATCTTCATACCTGGGTCTGGATTTTCTTCACCTTCTTCAATTACTTCTTCATTCACAGGTGTCAGCAAGTTGATTCCCAATGCCTGAAAGTTTGACTTTATCAACATCTTCGCCAATCCTTGCCCTTTCACCAGATTTGAGGGCTTTATGTCCTAGTCATACTCTTGGATCTTGGCTATCCATTTTCCTCTTTTTCCTTCTACATCACTCTGGACTAAGACATCCTTTACTGCAGCATTTGGCACATAAGCAATGATCTGTGACTGTAGTACGTAAGTCCTAAAGGCCTTTAGGGCTTTTACCAAGGCATATACTTAATTTTCAAGAATATTATACTTTAGTTCAACATCTCTAAGAATCTTGCTAAAGAAAGCAACTGGTTGCTCCTTTCTTCATCATTCTTTTGCAACAAGACAACAACTATTGAATTAGGTTATGCAAATGACAAAACTTGGAAAGGCTTTTGATAATCAGGGCTAATTAGTATTGGACCAACTTGTAATGCTTCTTTAATCCTGGAGAATGACTCTTTGACTTCCTTGGTCCAATGCACTTCATTCCCCTTCTTTAACATATTAGTAATTTCTTTTACAATTTCTGCATATTTGGACACAAACCTCGTTAAAAAGTTTAGCTTTCCCAGAAACTTCTGAATATCCTTCTTACTCCTGGGCAAGGGTATTTTTTGCACAACTTGCACTCTTGCTGGATCTATCTTCACTCCATCTCTAGAAACAATGTGCCCCAACAGTTTTCCCTCCTCCAGAGAAAAAATGGACTTCTTAGGATTCAAAAAAAGCCCAAATCTTCTACATTTCTCAAAAGTCTTTTTTAGATGGTCCGGATGCTCCTCATCAGACTTAGAGAAAACAATGATTTCATCTAGGTATATCACTACAAATTTATCTCCCACAAAACAAATGTCAATAGCCCTCTGAAATGTAGCACCTGCATTCATCAACCCAAAAGGCATTCTAGAATACATAAAGGTTCCCCAAGGAGTTGTGGATGTAGTCTTCTTCTGATCTTCTTTATCCATAGCCACCTGGTTATACCCAGAAAACCCATCCAACATTGACATCCTGAATGATCCTGGTACCTTTTGTAGCACATGATCCATTTTAGGTAACAGATAGTTATCTTTCAAGGAAGCCCTATTGAGATTTCTAAAGTCCACACATAGTCTTATCTCTCCATTCTTCTTCCTTGCCGGCACTAAATTGGCCAGCAAGTCAGCGTAACTGAGTGGAACTATAATCTTGGAATCAAGCAACTTTTTGAATTCTTTCTCGATCAATGGTAAAAGCAGAGGGTTTGTTTGCCTAAGCTTCTGCTTGAATGGTTTAATCCCCTCTTTCAAGGGAATCTTGTGTTGAATAATACTTACATCATATGTTTTAAGATCCTCATAGGACCAAGCAAAAACATCAACATAGTCCTTGAAAAGTTTAATATATCTCTCCTTATAATTAGGTGGAACTCCATTGAATAATTGGACTAACCTGGGTTCTTCCTGAGTTCCAATATTGTGATCTTGAATCTGCTCATCTTGTGGAATTTTCTATGAACTAACAGCTATATCATTGGAGTTAAAAAGTCTTTCAAGAGGGGCAAGTCCCTTTGGCAAAGCATTATCTTTTAATTGAATAATTTTTTGATTAACTATAGAATTTTTCAAATGACTTACTTCTGCACCTTCTATTGCTTCATCTTCATCCTGATCAATCTATGTGCCTTGAAAATCTTCAATCATAGTAAAAAATTCTTTAATCTGCTGATCATCTTAAAAAATATGCCAATGTTTAATATTATCAGGAACATAATGCCTATGCCTCAGTTCAACCTCATATCTCATCTTTGGATTAATAGGAGGCCTAAAAGTACTAACAACCATAGCCAAAGAGTCTGCCAATCTGTTTCCATTTCTTGGAATGAATTGAATATTGAAAGCTTAAAAAAAGTTCTCAACCAAATCCCACACTTCATTTCTGTATGCCTTAAGCCTAGGGTGTTTTGTTTGACAGTGGTACTTTATTTGCTTTATAATTAGCTTTGAATCTCCAAAGGCAAAAATTGACTTGACTCCCATTTTTTTTGTTTTTTGCAGAGCAATGATCAAGGAGTCATATTCTACCACATTGTTTGTTGCTTCAAACTCTAATTTAAAAGAAAAAAGGAACATATTACCTCCAGGTGTAATTAGAAGAAAACTAGCAATTGTTCCTTCCTTAGAATAGGCTCCATCAAAGAAGAACTTCCACACCCCTTCGGTTTGCAGCTCTATATTTACACTAGTTGAAGCAAGCTGCCTCTGGTTATCTTTTGCCAATTCTGCATTATCATGCAGCATGAAGCAAGAAAAATCATCTTTCTCTTGACTGTACACAGGTGAATTACTTGCCCTGTTTTTTTTTATTTTTTTTACAAATCCGGTTTCTTTATACAACCTCCTTTCTTCATCTCCAAAAATTGGTATAACAACATATGTAAAATATAGTTTCAAAACACCACCCAATTTGCTTCCCATGACCTAGATAACAACATTCCAAACCTAGCAGGGATATCTGCTACGACTACATCCATTACCAAGCTTCTAGCTGGGATCTAGGCTAGTGCACCACCATATCTTTAATGACCCCCAGGCACTTGAATTTATTTGAATCAAAAGAATACAAGTCTCTGTAAGGTTTAGTAGCTTATAGGTTTAGCTGTTTCATCACTGATAATGGCATAAGGTTATGTGAAGCTCCTGAATCAAACATACAATTGTGCAAGAGGAAATCATGAACTAATAGAGAATGGTAGAAAGGAGGGGTTGAAGAATCCACCTCCTCCACATGTGGACCAAAAACCACTATTGTTTTATCTTCTTGCAGATTCACAGTGTCATTTACATTCACATTCTCTCTTAGATTGATAAACTCAACAATCTCTCTCTAATAAATGGGTGTTTTGAGCAACTCTTTGAGGGGCACTTGAATTCTGATTTTCTCTAATTCTTTAGTTATACTAAACACATGACCCTATTTACTATTCCTTTCATTTTGATCTTCACCTCTCTTCATGACTGAAATCCCTTGTGGAATGGAAACAAGTTTTTCTAAAGGGACATTTTCACTTTTGTCTTGAGAAGGCTCACCTTGAAGCATTTGAGTCTTGCTACTTGTATTCTTCTGTTGCTTTCCTTTATTCAATTGTTTTGCAAGCTGTAGTTCTTATGGAGTCACCTTCTGTAGGGGAGCTAGAACTTGCTGCTCACCTTCATCTTCTTGACTTCTAGACCTTTTCCTTGATCTCAAGTCATATTTCTTATGTAGTTCTGCCTGCATAAAATAAAGAAAACACTTCTAATACTCATCAATTTCATTCTCATCATAAATGGAATCTATTTCAACATATTCATATTCTTCTCCCTCAACACGTAGTTCATCTTCATCTACTGCATACAATGTGGAAAATTAATCATCATGGTCCCTGGAATGCTCTAGTATTTCATCAGGATCTGCTCCTATATACAATGGTGCTTGAATTTGATCTTGATCTTTTCTCTCCTTCTGCAAAATTTGCAGAGGTTGTCTTCTATATTAAGGATTAAAATTTATGTTTTGTTGTGATTGCCTTTGAGAATTCTTAATCTCCAACTATAATTTAATCAATTTATTCAATAAAGTTTTAATTACATTACTCATATCCTCTAATGTTTGACTTTGAGAGGACTCTACTTTAGCCTTTCCCTTATCATGGATAGGCTGTGACTCTGGTGTTTTACCTGTGGCCACCAGATTTTCTTCTATCTCTAATGCATTATTTTGGATTTGATCAAGGGTTGGGGATCTCCTCTCCCTCAATGTAAATCCAAAATATGATTCAAAAGCCCCTACAAAAGTTATTTTTGCACTAGCAGGAGGGGGATTAATCTCCATTGGAAGGCTATTGTATAATTTATTAAACCTTCTAATGAATTCAACAACACTTTCATCATATTTCTTCTTGATAGCATTAAACTCTGTGAGTGAATACCCATGGTCTCTTTTCTCACCCCATCTCTGGGTGAATAGGCGCTCCATCTCTTCCCATGTAGGAATAGAGTTATTGGGAAGCCCTTTAAACCATTTTCTTGCTTCTCCATCCAAGGATTGGACAAAAAGTCTTAAAACATCATCCAAGTGTTCAACATTCAGGTTTTCTGCAAAATTACAAAATACTGATATATGATTCTCAATTGTTTGTTCACCCTCCTCTGTGAAATGAGGAAGAATCTTCAAGTATTCTTGTGGCATTTGATTCAGTTGTTGTGGAAATTGAATAGGTGCATACCTATTCATCAAAAATGCAGGTGCTGCCATATTTGCTCCTGAATTTACTGAACCTTGATTACCAGCAGATGTGAAACCTGACTGAGGAGTAAATGGAGTGTGTAGAGGTGGTAATGTAGTTATAGGTTCAAGCTGAAAAACTATAGTAGATATTGAAAATGAAACAGACTCTAAAGACCATTCTTGACAGTTGGGTTCTTGATATGAATTGGATATAAAAGGTGACTCTTGGTCAATAAAATATGAATGTGAAAGATGTGATGAACTGCTTCCTGTGTAGACAGTGTAGGACTTGGTGTAAGTGGAGTTTTAGGCCTTCCAACATTCTTGGAAACTAGCCTCTTAGGATCTGAAAGGGCTTGAACTTTTTGTTGTGAGGTATTTGACCTTGTATGGAGTCTCTTCATAGCTAGAGTTATTATTTTTTGTTCAATACATCTAAATATTTCCTCCTCACTGAACAACCAAAGGAAAATTTTAAAAACCTAGGGAAAAGTATTCTTGTCTTCTCTCCCCGGCAACAACGCCAATTAATGTTGTCCCTTAAGAAACCAATTTCCTGGACGTTAGAAATTGTGCTTAATACATTAATGTTTATAATTATTGTCACTTGTTTGTCACTTAATTGTATGTTGTATTCTCAAATGAAGGACCTGAAAGACTTGGTTTTTAACCCTTAATTACTTAGGTGACATGAAAATCTCAGAATGCCATTTGATTGCTGAATACAAATGATGAATGAAGAAAGCTTGAAGAATTCAGAGATAATATGTTGTTTTACACATAATCTACTATCTATGACACTTGGAGAAGTTAAAGATAATATGTTGTCTTACACAAAAACTACTATCTGTAACTTAGAAGAATTGCAAAGATAGGAACTTCAAGTATAGGAGCGCTCTTTTAAGGGATTTTAACTTCATTTACATAAGCAAATAAAGACCTGCAGCTTCATTACCATACTTAAAGGAAGAAAACATATGATGACACATAACAGAGAAGTCACAAAATCATGCCCAACAATGTGTGGAAAACTTCTGGTTCTTTCATTAATCAACGGTTTTATCAAGAATACAGTGGCCTAGTCTCCAGGTTCTCCAAAGTTCGAACCTTTTCTCTGTAAATTTTCCTCTTTTTATACATTATGAGATAGTTGATAATCGTCAAAACTGTCAAACTACTTAACTATCTATTAACTGTCTAAAGTAAAAATCACTACAGAATATTACATTAGAGGGTAGAAGACACCTCATTCTCAAGAAAATAAAATAACAAGAAGTAACATAATTTAGAATGGTTGTTCGATGTTCAGATCTATGACTTGGTTGCTGATGAAGTTTCTCTGTAGATGTTCTGATAATGGTTAAACTATTTTAACACAACAAACTGCATTTTGACAAAACTCCATGTGTGGACTTGGGCCCACGTATGTATCAGAAATGTTCTGATTGGCTAAAACATAAAGAAAGTCTTATGGCCCACATATATATCATGAGTGCTTTGATTGGTAGAGACACTAAGAAACCTGACCAATCACATTTCCTTTGGAATTTTAGTTGTTCGTCTCTAATTTTGGTTATTTTGCTAAAACAACGAAATTGATTAATTTACGCGGAATATAGCTTACCACGAAACTGAGAAGACTTCAGAATCTGGTTCATAATCTCATCGCGTCGATTTTTTCAACGAGATTTTGACTTCCCCATGGAACCGATAAGAAATAAAAATTCCAGTTAATGATTTATCGGGTCCGATTTTAAAAATAAAACCGGATTACTTTTCGACGTGATATCCGTCAGATCTCGTCCCTTTCCATGGATGGCAAAGATTGATCTAGACTTCAATGGATTAAACTGCATTTCATAATGCATTGCATATGATTTCTGAAATAAACTTCGTTCTAGTTACCCACATGATTGCTGTCAGATCTGTTTCCTTGCAAGAGAACGGCTCAGATCTTCTTGCGGGTTTCTCACATTCAAAAGCCATCAATCAAATAAAATAAGTTATTTCTTTCAAATTTTTGCTTTTCCCTTTATTTCTGCTAAAACATAATATTTTATTTTTTCATTTTTTTTTTGAAATAAAATTGAAAATAAAATTAGAAGGACAATGGATGCTACAACACCTTCCATGGCTCGTATGCAAATTACAAAATGAGGAATAAAACATTATGAACTCCTCACATTTATTTCCCACAATGCATATCAAATGATGAATTAAACTTGTAAATCAATAGTCAAGATTAACATATGAATTAAATCGACAATTGTTGAGCACTGGTCATATCTTGAGTTTTAGAAAGCCAAGTTGAGAGAGAAATAGCTCAATGGAAAGATAAATATATAGGAATATGTTAGATGAATTAGTTTTGTTAAATTAAAAGTGGAAATGGTTTGAAAAATTTAAAGAAATTAGTGAACATTTTGGATTTTATTTTTTATGTTTTATTATTAGTTTTATTCATTTTAATTTTCTTTTTTGGTTTTATTAGTGTATAGGTAATTATTTGGAAAGCCAAAATAAGTGGACAAAGTGAGAAGACAAAGGAAATTAGTAGACAAATAAGAAGAGGGGTTTGCAAAGAAAAAATGGAACATACACATAAAGTCACGTAGATAACAAATTCAAACTTTTTATGCAACAAGAACCTCTAAATTGCGAAAAAAGATAAAAACATAATGACAATAAATCAAGAGGAAAATAAATAAGAAAGAGAAGAAAATACAAGAGAAAATTGGATGTTTAGCTTTATTTGCAAGAAAATTGTTGAAATGTAGTAAGAAATTCTTAATTTAATTTTGTCCTTAATTAAATTAGGAGAAAATTGAAATTCCACATGCATACAACTTGAATGAGTTAACTGAGTTATTATCACTTAGTTAGCTTAGTTAATTCAAGCTGGAGGGATAATTTGAGTTGCGTAGAGTGATCCTAAATTTTAGGATCTTAGGTTGAGTTAATTTCAGTTGTAGCAATTTAATTAAGTTAAATTGAGTTATGACCAGTCAAACTAGTTTAACTGATGTAGGAACTAGTGGAGGTCAAGTTTTGGGTGTGCAACTTATTCCACACTGAGTGATCATCCAAATAACTAATCAATCAACCTAAATTAACTCATGCACATAGAGAATTCGAGTTACCCAATTGAGATTATAGTTCAAGAGAAGTGTATTATCAGTTGTAAACTATTCCAAGTTGTACAGGTGGTGCATGTAGTCAGAGAATTGACCTAAAGTAATTTCACAATCTAGATGAGTGGATTTTATATTAAATAGGGGCCTAATTCCTCAAAGGACAACACAAGGAAATAAGAACTTGGAGGATAGGGGAATTGGCTAAGTATTGGTCAGAGTTAGTTAGTCAAGAAGAGGATAGAACATACAGGTGTAGGTTGTGTTCAAGCTCGAGCAAACATATTATATTCATCCAGATTCTTTGATTAATGTAATACAGATAGTAAGGGGTTTTGAGCAGTTTCTTTCCCCTAGATAAATCTTTGTGCATGTGTGATGTTTCCTTTTTCATATCTATGATTCTTGTTCTAGATAGTGAATTAACTTCCACAAATGAGTAGAGTAGCTTCAACTCTTGTGATTTAGTAAATTTCATGAGCAGTATTGAATCTACACATTAATTTCTACATGGTATTAGATCTAGGTTTGTAGAAATTTCTACATGGTATCAGAGCAAGAATCACAATAGATGAGAATTCCAATTTGTCTTTGCAGGTAGATCGAATTTGCAAGACCAATTCTTCATAACTAGCAGGATGGCTTTCTATGTTTTAAGACTCGAGTATGCCCTTGAGGGAATCTCGAATTATGTGGCTTGGATGTATCGCATGGAGGCATTGTTGGAAGATAATGGGTTGAAGGAATTCATAGATAGTAATGTTCTGAAACCAACAACATTTGATGCTCAGGATCTAGCATATTGGAAGAAGTGTGTAGCAAGGGCAAGGAGAATCATATTAGAGGGAGCACGAGAAAATATTGTCTCTATTATCCATGGGAAAGGGACTCCATATGCTATGTGGAAAGCACATATAGATTTATTCTAGAATAGTAGTGACCACAGGAAGTTGGCACTCAAGGACAAGCTTCAAAGTATTATGATGCAAAAGAATGACACAATTCTGCAACACCTGAGCATGTTTACACAGTGTCGTGATGAACTTGGAAGGGTCAGTGTTACTATCCCTAAAGAATACCTGGTAGCTCTAGCCCTCTTAATCCTTCCCAAGTGTTGGCATATTTATCGAGATTCAATAAATGGTAGAGAGAAACTACCAAGTTGGGAGTGGTTATGGTCTAATCTAGTAAATGAAGAAATAAGGTAGAGCAATAGAGATGGGACCTCATCCAAAGAAGAGGAAAATGACTTTGCATTAGTCAGTAAGGGAAAGATGACTAAGGGGAAGAAGTCCCAAGGTTATGATATTTTAAACCATGAGGGAAAGCAGAAAGGTTTTTCCAAAATCAAGTGCTTTCACTTTCATGAATTCAGGAGCTATGCCATGAAATGTACATAGAAGAAGGCAAGAAAGAAGGATCTTGTATTAGGAGAAGTAGGTGAAGCTCTAGCTTCATAATTAGAGCTTGATTTTAATCTCATTGCATGAATGGAAAGCGCAGTAATGGGAAGCATGTGGTATATGGATAGTGGTTCCTCATTCCACGTGATAGGGAATAATTATTTCTTTATTAACTTAGAGGAGAAATACCTCAAGTAGAACATTGAGTTTGGAGATGACGGAAGGTATAAGCAACCAATATTGGTACAATTATTTTTCAGAGGGAGTCAATCTCCCCTATCAGACTTAAGGATGTGATGTTTGTTCCAGGTCTAAAGAAGAATATTATTTCAGTTGCGGTGTTGGAAGACTATGGCTATGATGTGATATTCAACAAAGGAAAGGCATTCCTGAGACACATCGCCAAGGAAAAAGTGAAGAAGATCGTCGTGTGAGTAAAGAAATTGTGTGCACTTGAGGTAGAAGATGCATGCAAATCCTTGAGGAGCAAGGAAAAGGTTAGAGACTTGGTGATTGAGAGGGAGAATGGTTTACCTCTCAAAATGGAGCCTTAGAAGAAGCCTCAACAAGTTGTGGAGCAGCCACAAATGGAGAAGCAAAGAGGAGACAGAGTGGAAATATACATTCAAGCAGAGACCTCCAGTAGGGGGAGATTTCAAGCTAGATTGGAAGAGGGACCACATGAAGCCATACCTCCAGGTGTGAGGTGGGGAAATGTGAATCAATAGTCCCAGGAGTGCATAAATTTGTGCAGTTTCCATTGAGGAGTTTTTTTCCCCCATGGATCATTACCTTGCTATGACGACCCATAGTATTCAGTAGCAGCAGGATCAATGTCATTCATATACTGAGGAGTGAAGAGGAGTGTTGACAGCAGAGCAGGAGGCTCAAGAGCAGAGTCAACAACAACACAATTTTTGCCGTAGACATTGGAGACATAGTTGATTCAGTTTTTTTTTTTTTTTTTTTTTTTTTTTTTTTTTTTTTTTTTTTTTATATATATACTTTTCAGTTGCATATGTTGTAGTAGAAACAACAACAATGAGAAGTGTCGCATGCAGTATATTCCAAAGGTGTTGGATCAGGGTAGATGTGAATCCATTTCTTGCTGAGAGGGAGTGTTGAAAATGCAACAAGATATTCCTTATTTAATTTTGTCCTTAATTAAATTAGGAGAAAATAGAAATTCCACATTAGCAGAAAATTTGAATGAGTTAATTGAGTTATTATCACTCAATTGGCTTAGTTCATTTGAGTAGGAGGGAGAACTTGAGTTGTGTACAGTGATTCATAAATTTTAGGAGCCTAGGTTGAGTTAATGTG
Organism: Pinus taeda; assembly: GCA_000404065.3. Taxonomy (NCBI): domain Eukaryota; kingdom Viridiplantae; phylum Streptophyta; class Pinopsida; order Pinales; family Pinaceae; genus Pinus; species Pinus taeda. The sequence goes on from APFE031638211.1 coordinate 100,802, forward strand.
AGTTGTAGCAATTTAATTTAGTTAAATTTAGTTATGGTCAATTAAACTAGTTCTAATTGATGGAGGAACTAGTGGAGGTCAAGTTGTGGGCGTGGAACATTTTCCACACTGAGTGATCATCCAGACAACTAATCAATCAACCTAAATTAAATCATGCATGTAGAGAATTTGAGTTACCCAGTTGAGATTAGAGTTCAAGGGAAGTGTACTATCAGTTTTAAACCATTCCAAGTTGTACAGGTGATGCATGCAGTCATAGAATTGACCTAAAGGGATTGCACAATCTAGATGAGTGAATTTCTGATTAAATAGGGGCCTAATTCATGAAGGAACGTCGCAAGGAAATAGGAGCTTGGAGGACAGGAAAATTGATTAGGTATTGGCCAGATTTAGTCAGTGAAGAAGAGGATGTAAGATATAGGTGCAGGTTGTGCTTAAGCTTGAGCAAGCATATTGTATTCATCTAGATTATTTGATTAATGCAATACAGATAGTAAGGGATTTTGAGCAGCTGCTTTACTCTAGATAAATCTTTGTGCATGTGTGATGTTTATTTTTTCATGTCTATGATTCTCGTTCTAAATGGTGAATTAAATTTCATATATGAGTAGAGTAGCTTAAAGTCTTGTGATTTAGTAAATTTCATGAGAATTATTTAATCTACACATTAATTTCTACAAAAATATTCTTAGAAGTTGACATATTTTTATATTTAGAAATAAGATTGAGGAAAATAGGAAGAACATATTTCTTTTATTTTAATGAGGAATGGGTTGGAAATCATTATACTCAATTAAAATTGATATATGCTATTAGAAGTTGTGGATCACTTTGTTACACAACATTTTGTCACTGTTCCTATACTCCCCATTCCTTGATCCTGGAGGACCTCTACAGTGAACCCTACATGCTTACCCTTCATAAAGAAACCCAAATTGTGTCCCTCTTCATGAGCAGATCAATTCCCTTTTGCACCATTTCCCCTGAAAATTCTGTTTTGCCTAGTTTACAAGACCGGTGCTAATGGCCCTTGTCCCCCCCACGCCGATATGCAGGGATTAACACTGTCCCTAGCACTGACTGGAGCAACTAAGCTTTGTTTCAGTTGCGCTAGTCCTCTTATGGATTTTTTTTTAAATAAAGAGCTGAAGCTTCCAGCTCTAGAAGCTTTGTAATGAAATTTTGGTAAATGGTTTGGCCAGATGGGGTCGAGGATGTCAGTTTGGGCTCCTTTCCCTTATAATGATGGAACTATCTCAAGGGATAAGACCTTCTCCCATGACAATAGGATCCATCTCCCATCCATTCATCCTATATAAACCTCCCTTTTTCCCAAGCACAAGCTAGTGGTAATATTGGTGTGCTAGTGCTAATTAAGTTTGGAGTAAACAACAAGCTATTCATGGTTGTAGCTCTCTAGTTGTGTGAGGGAGAAGTGTGAATTTGGTTTAGTGTGAAGCCTAAAGGGAAGAGCCTTAAAACTACTATTGTTGAGGCCATGATGAAATGCTAGCAGAAGTGTGTGGGAACCTCATTTTGTCAGAGGAGAACGGAAACGTCAAGACAATGGTTGTAATCTCTTCTTGATTCAATATATATGCAACTATTGATTGATTTCCTACATGATTTTTCATCTTACATATTCATGGCTTAATGTTTCTTGACTTGTTAAGTAGGTTTAATTACAATTTGTCTATTATCACGGTTGTTGTGTGTTGTTGTTTACTTGTTTCAGGCATTTGAAGAAGGAAGCGAGAGATAACTGGAGAGAGCGAGCAAGGACATCATCAAATGGGATAAGTGTACTAAGAGGTAGGCCCTCTTAATTGGTTTTAACCTAAGGAAATCTTCCATAGAATGTATCAGTTGTGGCTAGACCCATTATCGAGCTAGAGGAATTTGTTTGCGTCTGCACTTATAATTTTACTTCACCACAAATTGGTGACCATACTGGGGAGCCAATCCTTCTTTTTTTCTTGTTTGAGATTTCATGATTTTGTGTTAACTTTTCTAGTTCCACTTTTTCCCTTTGGTTATGTTTCTTTTCCTTTGCTTACTAGTCTAAATTTAAAATTCATAGTAGCAGATCTAGTCCTAGCTTTATTATTTTTTTTTTTTTGCTTGGCTCCCTTGTTCAGCATGCTTAATTCGCTAATAGTCGCGCTGATCAACGCGATATGATGAGAAACAGTCACGCCGACCTCACTCTGGTGCTTGTTGTCAGTTAGGCAGTAGCACTGATGCCTGCAAGTGAAGATTAGGGTTCACCCTAGATCTTTGCCTGTGTGTTTTTCTCTCATGATTTTTACCCTATAAGCTATTTAGACCATCTTCTCCCTTACTAGAAAGCTTCATTTAGCTTGATTTGTGTGCTTTCTTGGTTCAACTCACCCTCTGATGTGTTAAGTCTGGCCCTGTGTGAAGTTCCTTTTTAATTTTTTCTTTGAATCCCTCGATCAACATTATTTTTGGCCAAATAGTTGCGCTGATCAGGCATATCAGCGCTATTTTTAGCCTAAAATTCATGTCGGTCATGCCGATCGATGCTACTTTTGGCCCAAAATTCGCTTTAGTTGCTGAGTTAAGAAAAATCACAATTTCTACCATTCTAGTGTCAATGTGTCTCAACCCTCAAACTCTCTTCTTCTGCCCAGAAGTGACTAGGATGCTTTGTTTTCGATTGAATGAGTGAAAGAGTCTCCTTTGTTCTCTTATTCCGAGTGTCTCTTTTCTCTTTCTAGGCATAGGTTACATTGCTTGGTTTGTCGATTGAAGCATTTATGTGTTTCGTTTGTTTGATTCAAGGAAGAAGTTTCTTTTAGTTTCATTTATAATGGTTTGGATTTGATTGATTTTCGTTTGTTTGGAATTGTGAAAATTTTCAGTTAAAGTGATTTATGTGAAAGATTCATTTTGCATTTTATGAAAAGAAGAACATCATTCTAGTTTACTTAAGCGAAAATATTGCACTAGTAGCGTTGTTGAGAAGCTATAATTGCATCATCATAAGCATTGGAAATGAAATGAAACTTCTTTCATTGTTATAGGAAGATTCAGTGCATTTAGGAGATTTATTAGAGAAAGATTTCATTCTTTGATTGTTACATTGATTTTGTGTTCCCTATCTCACAATTAATGTTAACTTTCATCAAAGACAAAGATCTCTTTTCTCATATAGCTACATGTAGGAGTTTTGTCAGATGGCAGTGATAGGACCTTGTAATTGAAACCTAATTCAAGATCAATTGTTAAAATTGATTGAATTAACCTAAGGAAGCATTGAAACTTAATGCTCACATTTAGTGGTCTAGGCTAGAGATGTGTTCCGACGTCTTTAAACCTAGCAGCTGTCGTTAGCTTCGGCACTATACAGTGCTAGTACGGCCTTGTGCTCCCCATACTGTCGAGTATGTAAAGGGAGACTCCACTAGGCTGTAATCCTTTATCCATAGGAAGTAGAGTCTGCTTCCTTGTAGACATGATACACTAAACACAACATTTGGGGAGATTGCTTGCCCATACTTCTCGGTTCGCTGGGAGGTATTCTGCAGTTCACAGTTACCTGGTAATACTTTTGCCTAGATTGTCCTAAGTAGTCATTTTTTATCTTTACTAACTCTTTAAATTTGAAAATATCATCGAGCACTTGTCCTTTTGAGCTCGTTAACTCCGAAAGCGACTACAGTCATCTTTTGTCCTTTTCTCAACTCTTAAAACATGAAAAGGTAAAGTTTTGTTTCAGTGTCTTAAAATTAACTGCCCATAAAATATTCCTGGTTAAAGTTATCTTCCTTAGTAATTCTTTAGGATCGATTTCAATGGAAACATTTACAAAATCTACTAGTCAAGGATTCCCTTCAGATGGGAATCCTGGTCCTTTTCCCTCTTTTGGAAACACTGGTGCTCCTTATATGGCAACGTTGTCCCTTCTTGGGTTAACCATTGGTTTACCTGTCTAGTTGTTTTCAACCTCGGTGGTCCCGAGTGTCCCAACTCTTGTCCAAATGTCTCCTTCATTTGAATCACATCACGATGATTCTAAGGTTGACATCTCACCTTCTTCCCTTGTTTCTTCACCCTCCTCTTCTGCTTCGCCTAGTGAAAGTTTCAAGTCTATTAATCAGGAGGCTATGAATAAGAAGAAGAAGACGAAGAAGAAGAAGTCAAATAAGCGAGAGGCTAGCCGTGTAGCTATTAATCCAAATGCACCCCCCATCGACAAACCTTCTGATCCTTCGTAGAAGGTAAAATTCCCTTGCAAGCTGTGTAAGGGAGACCATCTCCTTCGAGACTGTCTTGGAATTCCTAGAGTCTTAGAGGTATGGTCTCAAAATCTGGATTGACCATCCCCATCGACCTCTGGAGATCATGTCGATGTTGCAACTTTAGTTAGAGATGGTAAGAAGAAGGGAAATATTAGATTCCCCTATAGGTTATGTGAAGGAGAACATCTTCTTCACCTTTTTCCTCTTATGGATAAAGCTTCCAAAATTTTGGAAAACCTTGCAGCTCCTCAACCCCAACTTCTTATTGGTTATTGGAGGCTTTCTTCTGACCCTCTCCTGGTTGGTAAAGAGATTGACTTGGATTCACCTCTTTCCCATCCTACTCTTTCTGAGAAAGACTCTTTTTCTATCTGTTCTCGACCAACCATTGGTCGAAAAGAGTCTCAACTTGGCTATGCCTTCAGTTGTTCGCTCTGTTCCAGGAGAGAGTGGTGATCATACTGCTCATGTTCTTCTCGTCTCCTTAGATTCTCATGAATCGAAGAGTGACCCTCCCATCCTGGTTGTTCACGAGAGTCCTTCTTCTATTCGTGTAGAGCATGGGGGATATCATATTATTCCCCCACCAAGTAGTTATGTTGTTTCTTTTGATTGGAGTCACTTGACTGCTTTCCACCTCCCATCTTATGTGCCTATCCAAATCACAGTACAAGCCTATAATATAGTATTACCTGGCACTATATTATATGAAGGTGCATCCGTCAGCATCATGTCTTCTACTACTTGGTGAGTTTTGGGTTCCCCACAGCTTGTGCCTGTCACCCAGAATCTATTGGATTTCAACGGAGGAACTAGTCAACCCGTAGGGATCCTTGTTAAGTTCCCTATTAATTTGGGAGAAAATATTGTCTATATACACATGATGGTAGTCCAAGGTCTGTTAAATTTCAATCTTCTCCTTGGATGTGACTATGTTTATGTCATGGGAGCTCTTGTTTCTTCGCTTTACTGTGTGGTTTGTTTTCCGCACGATAGGAGAATTGTGACTATTGATCAACTGTTGTTCATTGGTCATCGAACGCCTCCTTTTCAACCATTGTTCCCTATCAGATCTTGTTTGCAAGCAATACCTTCCTTGCCACGGGTCAATTATGTGGCTACCCCTTTTGTCTCCACATCTGCTGATGATCACACAGCTAGTGTAGTACATTATGTACTGGGGGCATTGGAACCCGATCTCTTCATGGTACCAAATGACATGTATTCTTCCCTGAGGGTGGTTCTTCCATCTAGTGAAGACCTCTTGGGAGAATGTTCTCTTATGGTTCATGAACAAGGATTCATGAGGATAGTTCCCAGTCTTGTGTCAACCTGGTTAAAAAATGAATCAAGGAGTGTGAGCATAGTTCCTTGTCTTGTGTCAAGCTTTTTAAAAAATGAAACAAGGAGTATGAGCATAGTTCCATGTCTTGTGTCAAGCTCGTTAAAAAATGAATAAAGGGGAACGAGTATAGTTTATTCATGTATCAACCTCATTAAAAAATGAAACATGTGTCTGAGGATAGTTCTTTTACCATGTCAACCTTGTTAAAAAATGAAACAACTCCCTTTTCTGAATCGAGTCTTTGATTGAGATCTCGTAAAATCCCAATCAAGTCTTTCCTGGATCTCGAAAGTGAACCTTCATTCCATCCACCTGAAATGAAGCTTGAGGGGCATGTACCTCGATTGAGTAATTATGCTGGGGGCATGCAAACTTATAGCAAGCATAGTTTTTCATTTCAAGCTTGTGTAAACATGAAATTGAATCCAAGCAAAGCTATCCATGGTTCAAGCTTATGTAAAAATGAACCGATTTGCATCTCATGATTTCCATTTTAATCAGCGAATTTCTACTAGATGAGCTTGGTTGTTTCATTCCATCGCCACCATCTCTTTGGCCGATCATATGCTTTCACTTGGTTGTTTTTCCTTTCTTGAGGCACCACAACAATGAGTGGTTTTATTAGCCATCGTCTTGACCATTACATTTTTTGAGCAGTTTCACCATTACTGGAACCAGTTGCTCCCCTTTATACCACTCATTCCTCCAGGATGAGTCTCTTTTAAGCTCTTTTCTGACTCGTAAAAAATGAAAATATCACCGAGTATTTTTCCCATTTGACTCGTAAACGAGAATAAAATGGGGTGTCCACTTTCAAGCTCTTTTCCGACCCTTTAAAGGCGAAAAGATAGCCAAGCCCTTGTCGTTTCAAACTCGTTAACGGATGCAAAAAATCATGTACCCAATATAAGTTTACCCCTTTTCGGGCTGGGATACACTATTTACACAAAAGGTACTCCTTGACTGAAATGCTAAAGCGGTTCTCTCAAGTATTGTTTTCTACCTTTTCGGGCTTGAGAGACACAAATGTACGAAAAGGGACCATGTGGAGTTTTCTTTTTTGTTTTTTTTTCAAACTCTCTAAACATGAAAAAGATACCGAGTTACACCTTTGTCAGACTCGTTAAAATATTAAACAACATCGGATTCGTCACCATGACGAACATGAGTTTCTCCTTCCTAGGGCTCGTTAAACTTACTAGGTCGGATTCGTCCGAAGGATGAACTTACAGTGCAAGCATATGATATCCCCTTCAAGCTTGTGATTAAAAAATAATTGGGGTACCTGCCAGGAATGGTGGGGTATTGGGCATGGAATCCCCCCATGGCATGTTTTGGGGCTCAAAGCCCAAGTTTTGGGTTGATAATGTCATAATTCTCCACGAATTGTGAGCATGAAATGTATGTTAGAGTCATAGGGTTGTCCGCCCTAGTTTTGAATGTAGTGTCGGCCTACCCATGGTCTGCGGACCATGGAATTGTATAAATAGAGCGAGGCTCTAAGTTGTAAAGACGTCAAATGGAGAATGGGCATGAAAGGTCTTAGAGATTAAGTCGAAGTGCGAAGTGTGTCTTGGGTCATAAAGTAGGAAAAGGCTCCACAGCTGAGTGCATAGAGGCCTAGTAGAGTCTGCAGCTGGGTGCGCGGACCACTACAGCTGAGTGCACAGGGTGGAGTTGAGTTTATAATCGGAGAAGAGATTAATAAATAAAGGTTTTGTTACCAATTCTATGTCTCTGTTCTGAGTTATTACATGTTTGATATCATTTGTGAATATATTGTTTCTTTACTGTGCACACTTGTATGAATTGTGAATATTGTTAAGTATAACAAAAATCACACAAATAAGCTAAGTTAATAAACTAATATTAGATTACTAGTAAGGACTTGGGTAACAACATTGTTCGGCCCCCGAGTAGGGCTACAGGAAGGCAACACCTCAGGCTATGTGGAACGGGTAAGTGCACGTAGAGACGTGCGCGTAGGGTCGAACTGCGGATGACTTGAACTCATCAGACATCTCTAGGGTCCAGAAACCTAGTTCTAGCACCCTCCCATACTACTTCGGGTGAGACCTCAGTCTGCGCTCTGCGAATTGTTAACGAAATGGCTAGTAGTACTAGGATTTGTTTGGCTAAATCACCTCTGAACTTGGGTCAGGCCCCAACAAACCAAAAAATGGTTCCGTTGCTAGGACCAGGATTTGCATAAGGGATGTTTGATGTCGTGTCACTGGTATCTGACGAAGAAAGAAATTGAAGGGTGGTTGGACAGAAAGATTCACGAGTTCGCGGTGCAGGAAAACAAGCATCCATGAGTACCAAAGAAAAAGTGGTTAGAGCGCTACTTATATACGGAAATCCATGAAATTTTCTTTGCATCCTTCCCCTCTGAGTTGTACAAGTGGATAGTGAAGGTAGCAGACAGTCAGGGAAGGTGTAGGCTTGAAAAACCAATCGCGTGGACTCCAGAGTTGGTGCGTAGACTAGAAGTGTCGGAAGATAATATCATGTACGTTGTGGACCATTAGCTTGATCGAATTATAGGAGGGTTTATCACTGAGCTATGGTAGATATGTTAGTCAGCTACAATGAGGTGGAAGGATGCTTCCTCAAAGGGCCGCGAGGTAAGTACATTATATCTTTGAAAACTTGGATTAAAATGCTATTGTGTGAAAAGCGGGTTATGCGAATAAATTGATGTTTGGGGCTACTTGAAGTGGTAGGATCTATAGAAAGAAACGTAGTGCAGAGATAGAAAATAGCCCCTTGATTTTGCCTCGGCAAGAAAGTGAGGAAGAGCTCGCGAAAGTTTCACCAAGAAGTGCGATCAGTCTGATAGGGCAGGGAATTCTGCGCATACCACCTCCACCTACACCACCACCCATTTCACCATCTTCACCCCCATCTCCACCCACACCACCTCCGCCACCACCACAATTCAGTATGGCGAGTGTTACACAATAATTTGTCACCGTCCCTGTTACCCCTCTTCCCACACATTGGAGGACTTATTCCGAGACCTGTGAGAAGTGACATAACCTAAAAACACTTGCATTGTATCCCCTTGAGTATGTACTTCATATGCCCTGAAGACACCTTCTGAAAAATACCCATAAAAATAACCCTTTTTCCATTGGCGTGGTTTCACTGTGTATCACTCACGCCAATGAGAGAAATCCTCCAAAGAGGGCGCGCCAGCTGGCACTCTGTCTCAGAGTCACACTCGCGCCAGCCCATTTGGGTAAAGTTTTTAACAAACCAACTTACGAAGGTTCTTCCTAACCTATTCAAGAACTGATTCTAGCTTGAGTTAGTTCAGTTGGGCTTCGAATCTCCGTAGGAGGGAAGTAGTTCTCCACCTCTCATGGAAGCTTCTTAATGATAAGACCAATCCCATGAATCTTGTGGATGATCCTAACTCCTTTCCCTCTCTCTATATAAGCTTGACCTTTTGCCTTTGACAAGCTAGTTAGTAATTCTACTCTCCAAGCTCCAAATTCTAAGTCCCAAAGTCTAAGAACTGCTAAGCTCATGCTACAAGAGGCCTTCTTCATCCCCATAAGGCTAAATCTTAAATGAGGAGATTCTTGTCCAAGTAACCAAGGAGAGAGAGGTTTGTTCCCCATTCCTAACAAGCTTTGCAAGGCATGTGTTGCTGATCACCTAGCCAAAGGAGGATTTGACGTCAGAACTATGGTTGTATTCTTCTTTGTTTATCAATAATAATAGATGACTATCATTATGGTTCCACTCTTATTGTCTTTAAAATGATGTTTGAGTTATATCCTTTCTGACTGATATATAGTTGCATCTCTTGGATCTTATGCTTGTAGTTGTGTCGTTCTTTGCATGTGCAGGTGTCCGTTCACGAGGATCGTGGGGATTGTGACCAACCGGAGCGAAAGAACGGGAGCGACGACTCTTCTACAAGTACTAGCGTTGGATTCGAGGTAGGCCCTCATCATTGGTCTTTAATTTGCAATTAGGAACCTGCGTGTTAGCATTGTTTGATTGTTGCTATACCCCATTTAGGCTAGCGGGATCGCCTCTGTCTGCAAAGGGGATTTACCTCCACAACAATTTGGCAACTCCATTGGGGAGTTCGCTTTTTGCCTTGTTGCTTGTTTTGTCTTGTTGTTTGATTTGTAAACTTTAGACGGAGCCTGAAGTATGGCCAGATATCCTTTGAAATGCTATTGCTCTGCATTAGTAAAGTAGATCAATGCCACTTCAGTCCATCTCCAGTTTGGTTTACGAACTGAATGGCTTGGAACTTGCCTTGTTTCTTGGTTTCTCCTGCTTGATTAGCTTTCTGGGTTGAATCCATGTGTTGCTTCTTGCCCCTTGGTATACTTGGGTACTGTTGACTTAGCCTTGGCTCTTTTGTTTTTTATTTTTCCATAGAAAACTTGGCTGGTGCTTGTTTATAGCATTATAGTCGCGCCAGTTGGCGCAAGTTGCACATTTACAACCCGCTCCAATCCCTGAAAGGCACTAGTTGTAGCCTGACAGTCACGCCAGGCCTGGAAACTTTTGAAGTTTGCTTGGCTGTGAGCCTTCTAAGCTTGGTTTCTGTCCTGGGTAGCTTTTTCAGACTACTTGAGTGTGTTGGAGTGTGATTTGACTAGCTTTGATCATTACCCTTTGGGTGTTTGCTTTTTTCTATCGATTTCACATTTCTAGCCCTAGGGCATCTAGTGGCTTTGTGTGTCAAGCCTTCCTGAGGTGTTGTGATCTTCTAGTGGTCCAGTCGATTCTTTGATTGCTCCCTTGCACTTGTTTGGTGGTTGTAGATCGTTTTGTTGCGTTATTTGGGTGACTTGCTTTGTCTTCACTTGAATTCCCCTTCGTCTCACTTTGAGCCTAGATCACACGGCTCATTGGTGTCTTTAGGATCTTTCTTGTTCTTTGGAAGTTTGATTTGTGATTTAAGGAATTGAATGTGCTTGTATTGAATAGAATTTGTTTGTTTTCATTTCTCAAAGTTGTTTAGTGCATTTTGCCATCATCAAAAAGGAAAATCTCTTTTACTTTGTATTAGTTAATGAGAATTAGAACTTTTCATTTCGATTAGTGATTAGTGATCTTAAAGAAAAGTTTGTTAATTTGCATTAGCTGCATTAGGGAAGTTCTTTGTTGTTTTGTGATCATTTCATTTGCATTAAAGCTCTTGAACTCTCTCGTAACTAGCATTCATCGAATGAAATGACATATTTTGGCATATAGTTTGCATTTAGGGAATTTTGAGAGATTACATACAGTAAGGCCTGAAAACTGAAACCTAACACAAGATCAACTTTAAAATAAATCGAATGAATCTAACAACGCATTGGAACATAACGCTCACATTCTAGAGGTCTAGGCTAGAGACGTGCTCCGGTGTCGTTAAACCTAGTCACTTTTGTTTCCACTCAAGGTTGGGTGATTCCTCCTTTTGTGACTCAATTGTGGTCTAGTACGGACTTGTGCTCCCACGTACGGTCGAGTATATGGGGAGACTCCACTAGGTTATCATCCTTTATCCACAGGAAGCTGTGTCTGCCACCTTATAGCCCGTAACACACCGAACACAACATTCAGGAAGATTGACTGCCATACAAAAAGTCCTTGGTTTTCATATGATTGCTAAGGTGTATATGCAGTTTTACTGATTGTCTGGTAAACCCTTTGCCTAGTTCTCCAGAGTAGTCAATTTTTGATCCTTTTTAGACTCCCTAAAAGAAAAGGCTCACCTGAGCATTTGTCACTTCGGGCTTACTAAACATTCGAAGGTGACTAGAGTCATCTTTTTTTCCTTTTCTCGACTCTTTAAAGATGAAAAGGTCAAGTTATGTCCTTGTGTATTAAAATTTATTCGGCCATGTTCAAACTTACCCTGTTAGATCTTGTTTGCGTTAGTTTGAGTAGGGTATTTTCTCGTTAGTTTATCTAGGATTTTTGAATCGAATCATCCGGCGGATCCATCGATCCCGTCTCCCATCCTTAGTGACCAAGGGTCTCCTTCTTCTGCTTCTCCTAAGACACCAGTTTGTGGTGACACTTTTCCCATTATTCCAAGTGTCCAATCGTTGAACTCTTGCGCTCCAAAAGACGATCTTCACGATCTATTTTGGAACCCTGTTTGGGAGCCTTACGAGGAGGACATTCCTTCTACTCCTACTGGTGTTTCAGTCCCAATGTATTCCTTTGACATGGATGACACATCTCCTGTAGCGAGTGAGACACCTGTTTTGTCAAGTATCGAGACTCCTATCCCGGCCACATCCCCGGTTATAACTTCGACCTTCACTATCACCCCTCTCGATGTTACAGTTCCCTTAAGCTATAAGGCTTTGAGGGATGTTATGGTTTCTAGGAACTCCTCTTCAAGTACCATGTGGGATCACAACATCATTCCCACTACGGGATTTTTTGTTTCACAAGTTCACAATACAGTTGTCATGTTAGTTCCGACTATTCCGATTGTTTGTGTAGTGTCTTCAACACCAGTTGTTAGTGCCGTTATGGCGTCTTCGATCGTAACTAATATTGCTGGTCCATCCCACGGTTCAGTACATAGTGGCCAATCGGCACATACACCCAGAGTTGTTCATCCTGCACTTAGTGCCCCACCTTCTTTTGTTTCCATTCCGGCAGGGGAGGCATATAAATAGTATTTGCATGCCTTCCAAAATCCGGGCGCGCAGGGTCCTTATTATGACCCCATAGGGCATCATTTGTATACTTCCTTGCCATCTCAACCTGCGGTTGAGGTCTTGGTCCCGTTAAGCATTGCTTGGGGTACCACTGGTTATGGTGGTGGCTAAGCACTTCGTCCGGATCAAGGACAACCTTACCAAGGACCATGTATCAAGGTCAATCGTCTTACATGCAGCCTTCTTATGGGTAGCAGTATTACAGGAAAACCTATCCAGGGCAGCCTGGAGGCCCACAAGGACAACCCTTCTGGGGACAACCTTCAGCCTATGGTGGTCCGTCTTTCACCTATCTCGGGAAACCCTCTGGAAATTCGGGACAACCTTATATCCAGCAAGGAAAACCTGGTGTCCAGTAGGAATACCCTTCTGGGCAACCCTATGGGAATCCAGGACAAACTTATGTGAAACAAGGACAACCTAGAATCCAGCAAGGGTACCCTTCTAGGCAGGGTGGTCAACCTTACGTGTAGCAAGGCCAACCCGCTGCTCAGCCTGGTCAACCATCTGGATAGGTTGGTCAACCCCAAGGTCAACCAACCGTTCAGTCCGCTCAGCCATCTGTCTGGCAAGGACAACCCTCAGTTGTACAAGGACAACCTAACACCCAGCAAGCTCAACCTTCTGGGCAAGTGGGTTCATCCCAAACTCAACCAGGGCAACCTTTCGGCCAGGTGGCCCAATCTACATCCTCTCAAGGACATCTTTCTGGGCCTCCTCAACTGGGCATGCAGATGGTGGTTTCTTCTCAAGCTCAACCCAGGTTTCAGCCCCAGACTCAAACTGGTCTTCAGATGCAAGGTGGGTTTCAATCCCAACCTTCTTACCAAGCACCGCCTGGTCCCCAGGCTCAGTATGGAGCCCAGCAACCGTATAGATACCAGCAACCCCAAGGGCAAGCTCAGTTTGCCTCGTACCATAATTATCAACAAATGCAAGTCGCTCCTTATCAAAATTACCAGCAACAGTATGTTGCTCCTGCAGGTCAGGTGGGTAATCAATGGGGTGCTGGGGGGCAAATCCAGGGTCAACCATCTAGTTATGGCTATAACCCCTATGGAAAGAGTCCCTATGGACAGAACCCTTATGGGCTTGGTCCGTCCAGACAAAATCAATGGGGGCAACCAACAACTGATTGGAACTCTAGTGCTACCTCGTATCCATAGCCGCAGATGTCCTTCAATCCTCAACTACCATTTTTAGCAACGTTGGAATTGCCAGATGTATCTAAATTGACTAATGATCCTATCCTGCATAATCCATTCTGGCCACTAGTTCCAACCAAGATACCTGGTGATTGTCCCAAATTCGACGGAAAAGATGGAGAAGATCCTCAAGCCCATGTTATGACTTACCACCTTTGGTGTTCGTCAAATTCATGGCTTGACGATTCAATCCGGCTCCGCCTGTTCCAAAGGACTCTCACCGGCTTGGCTGCTAAGTGGTACATTGAGTTGAATCGTGCGTCCTTTCAAGATTTCAACTCGTTGGCAATGGCATTCCTAACTCATTTTCAGTTACCCATTCGGTATGAGATGGGAACGCATCTCCTTACGTCTCTCAAACAGGACACGGCCACACACATATCCGATCATATACATGAATGGAGACGATGTCATCGGTTGATCAAGTTCTGGATTCCTGATCAACTCCTAACCGATTGGTTCACGACCTCCTTTGTCCCTAAAATTACACGAGACATTGTTATGGGAGCTTGTGTAACTGTAGAGCAAGCTATCGCACATGCTCAGTACCTCGACTTAGTTTATTCTCAGTCAAGTACCTCATATGAGTATTTGCCTGATGCCCCGAGGCACGGAACATCCAAAGCTTCGCCAAAGCCATTTGTTGACGGTGTTATTGGCTCTGTAAATCCGTCGTCAAAGAAATCATCTACGAAACCTGGGAAGCAAAAATCGAATGTTTCAAACGAAAACACTTCTCAGGGTGTATCTAATTCCAGAAGTACTTTCGAGGTCAATGCCATCCAGTCCACCACGACGGATAAAGCCTCAAAAGGAAAGAAAAAGGAGAAAGCGAAGAATAAATATGAGCAACCCAAACAGGACTCCTCCAAACCTCCACCTGAGGAAGGAGCCAAACGTAAACCGAAGTATCCTTGTCTTATCTATGACGAGGATCACTATACCAAAGACTTCCCAAGGCGGTCCGAAGTTAGTCATTTATTGAAAGGTGCTCCTGGGATTCCTGCGGTTCTAAAAGAACCTTTCCCCTCACAGTAAACCCAAATGGTGGCCGATCCATCCTCGTCTTCTTCTCCCTTTGGTTCCCAAGTGTTCATGGCTGGAACCATTCCTGTTCATATAACGAATTGAGCAAAGGAATATCCATCATCTACCGGGAAGGAGCCTGAGGTCCCCTCAAGCGCTCCTCCATCCAGTTTTGGTCTGCTCCACATTGAGAGACCTAGCACTAAGACGCCCATCCGACCTCCTCCTAAAGGTGTACTTCGGAGATCATCTTACAACCCAAATTCTTGTGCTTCCCAGCACTATAGCATTGGTGAGGACTTAGCTCAGGCTCCGTTAGCTATGTCCGCTTTAGAATTTCTCCAGAGCTGCTCCCCCCAGAGGAAGTCCCTGCTATCAGCCATCGGTGGCATCGACCCGGCCGACTCGGATTTGATCACCTTTGATCTCGAGAGCCATGTGCCAAGACTTCCTCACTAGATTTCCTTCCTCATTCAAGTCATCATCAATTCAAAAACGATTCATCGTACAATTATTGATGAAGGCGCGTCAACTTGCATTATGTCTGTTGCTTGTTGGAAAGCGATCGGGTCTCCGACTTTGAGTCAGTCTCCCACGACATTGGAAGCCTTTGATGGGAGAGAATCCTGCCCCTACAGTATCCTCCAACGATTGCCGATTACTTTGGAAGGGAAAGCCGTTGAAGTGGAAGTTGAGGTTGTTGATGCAAATCTTACTTACAACCTCCTTTTGGGCTGGAGCTGGACATATTCCATGCATGCCGTGGCTTCATCCCTCTTTCACGTCATTCGTTTCCCTCATTAGGGGAAAATTGTCACGGTAGACCAACTCTCCTTCTTTGCTTCTTCTTCCGAAGGCAATGTGCCTTTTGTGGAGCATACCTCCTTTCCCTTAGAGAGTGTGGGAGCCGGACTCTTTAAAGATCCCGCCCTCATGGGTGTCTTTTCACTCCCACCTCCAAACCTCGCCTCTATCAGTATGATTTCAGTTCATTCTGATCCTTGGGTCCTTCCCCCCATTGACCAAATAGAGTCATGGGGCGAGGAAATACCACTGAGTCCCACCGAGCTCAACTACATCAAAATTGTCGCTATATCGGCTCCTCCTGCTGAATCTGCTTCTTTAAGCGGAACTCTTGACTCATAAGACTATTCCCCTTGGCTTGGAGATTGTGCTTCTTTGGATCTGTTAAAGGAAATATTTCCTTCTGATGAAGCCACTGTAGAGACCATGTCTCTCGAGGAACCTCCTTGGTTCAATCTTCACCACCGTTCCTCATTTCTCCCTACCCTTCGGGAAACGTTGGCTTGTCTCGAGCGGTTTGCTCCTTGTCTCCCTTCACAACCCCTTCAGACGCCTATTCAAGTATATCAAGTTTCCTCTGAAGGGAATTTGGGAAACATTATGCAGACTCAACCTATCGACATCTCTGTCAAACTAGGGATTGTCGAGCACATCTACATCGGAGTCACTTGCACTCCTGAGGAAATTCAACTCTATATAGGTCTTTTTCGTGAGTTTCATGACATCTTTGCCTGGTCTTATGAAGAGATGGCTGACATTGATCCAAGCATCGTAGTGCATGAGATACCTACATATCCAGGAGCTAAACCTGTTCGTCAGTGTTTACGCCCCGTGCACCCCCAAAAGGCTGCAGCAATTAAAGCGGAAGTCGAAAAGCTTCTTAAAGCTGGCTTCATCTACCCCATCCCACTCACAGATTGGGTCTCCAACATCGTCCCTGTGGATAAAAAGTAGGGTACTATCCGAGTCTGCGTTGATTACCGTGATATCAATCGAGCCTGTCCAAAAGATAACTACCCCACACCCTTCATTGACCAGCTCATTGATGAGTGTGCTGGAAGTGAGATATATTCGTTTATGGATGGCTTCTTTGAATATAACCAGATTAATATCGCGCCAGCTGATCAACACAAGACGGCCTTTATCTGTCTATGGGGCACTTTTGCTTATAAAAAGCTCCCTTTCGGTCTCAAGAATGCCGGTGCCACCTTCCAATGTGCGATGTCTTGTGATTTTCATGATATTCGGCACATCATGCAGCCTTACCTAGATGACCTTCCTGCTCATTCAGCTAAACCCCAAGACCATCCGCCACATCTCCGTGAAATTTTTCTCCACTGTCGACACTACCATATTCGACTCAACCCACATAAGTGTGTCTTCTGCGTAGAGTCTGGCAAACTTCTCGGGTTCATCGTCTCCCGAGAGGGCATCCGTTTGGATCCCCTTAAAGTTGAGGCCATTTTGAATCTTCCTCCCCCTGCTTCTTTGCGGCAATTGCAGAGCTTGTAGGGTAAAGCAAACTTTTTACGACGATTCATCCCGAATTATGCCGAGGTGGAAAAAGGTTTCACGCAGTTACTGAAGCGCGACACCTCGTTTCGATGGGATGCCATATCTCAAGAGTCTTTCGAACATCTTGAAACTCTTCTAGTTTCCACTCCTTTGTTGCATCCTCCAAAATATCATCGCAATTACACATTATATCTGGCCGTTGCTGATACCACCATTGGCATGGTTCTTGTTCAGGATGACGATGATGGCACTAAACATGTCATTTATTATCTCAACCACAATTTGTTAGATACAGAATCTCGATATGCTTATGTCGAGAAGTTGGCACTGGCCGCTGTTTGTGCCATCCAACGCTTCCATTATTACATCTTGTTGCGGACTACGACAATGATCTCTGATTGCAACCCAATGATGTACATTTTGTCGCATCAGCTGCTGGGGGCAAGTACTCGAAGTGGATTGTCATCCTCCAAGAGTTCGACTTGGAATTCACTGCTGCCAAGTCTAAGAAATCACTTGTCTTTGCTGAATTGTTGTGTTCTTTGCCATCCAATGCCGCCTCCTCTCAGTTAGAGGATCACATTCCAGACGAAACTCTCTTCCTCATCAACACCCTCGATCCCTGGTACAGGGATATCATTGTCTACTTAAATATGTCCTCTTTTTCATCCTGAGACATTTAAGGATGCTCGCCGACGGATCCACCATCAAGCCCAACCTTATCGCATCGTTGGGGACACCCTGTACTGTCTCGGCGTTGATTTTATTCTCTGCTGATGCTTAACTCTCGAAGAAGCAGAAAGAGTTTTAAATGACTGCCACTCTGGTGCTTGTGGCAGTCACATGTTCGGATATGCCACTACACAAAAAATCCTCTGTGTTGGTTACTTTTGGCCCTCCATTTTCAAGGATTGTATTCTTGCTGTCTGCTCCTGTCATGAGTGCCAAATTTACCAACGGAAGATGCGTTCGGCCCCTGCTCCAGTGCACCCCGTTGTTACTGTCGGTCCTTTTGCCAAACGGGGCATCGATTATATGACCTGTAACCCTCACTCGGCCGGGGGGCATGGGTACCTCATCGTTGTTGTTGATTATTTCACGAAATGGGTTGAGGCGATTCCTACATTGTCTGAAGATGGTCACACCGTGGCGCAGTTTTTGTTCAACCATGTTCTCGTGGTTTGGAGTCCCTCAAGCCATCGTCACTGATCACAGAAAGCATTTTCGTAATCACATGATGACCGAGCTTACAACCCAGTTGGGCCTACGGCATGATAGTTCGACTCCATACTATCCTCAGGCCAACGGTCAAGTAGAAGCCGTGAACAAGGTCTTGGTTACGATGCTTCAACGAACCGTTGGCATGCATAAGTCCAACTGGCATTTGATGTTATTCTCTACTTTGTGGGCCTACCGAACCTCAGTGAAGGATGCCACTAGTTTCACTCCCTTCCAGTTGGTTTATGGACTAGAGGCTACCCTTCCTATTGAGTGTGAGATTCCTTCGTTAAAGTTAGCTGTTGAATTGCTCCCTGACACTACTTCGGTAGAAGAGCACCTTCTTTACTTGGAGCGGCTGGATGAGACTCGTTGACTAGCCTCCTTAGCTATTGAAGCACAGAAGAAGCGAGTGAAAACTCACTTCGATAGTACTGTTCATCCTTGCTCTTTCGTTGAGGGAGACTTGGTCCTGCTCTACGATCAAGCTAACGATAAGCTGGGGGTAGGAAAATTCGAGCCCATGTGGCATGAGCCCTACATTGTGAAAAGAGTTTTGTAAAAAGGGGCCTACGAGCTTATTGATTATGAAGGGAATCCCCTGGATAAGCCCTGAAATGGGCTTTATTTGAAAAAATATTATGCATGAGTCCAGGCACTCTCTTTTTGTACATACGTGTGCTTTCATCAACTGTGTTGTGTGTGCATGTTTTCATGTTTTTGTCTTGGTGTGTCGGCGTGATTGCCGCTTATTGTGTCTTTTTGCTTCTTGGACATATGTCTGGATCGCCTCACGTTGGTTTCGCTAATGGTGCCTCCCGAAGTACACGCAACTTGTCCTCTGCGGCATGGGTGATCTATGATCGTCATGGTGAGTTAGTAGACATTCAAGGGGTCTGTCTAGGTTGTACAATGAACAATGTTGCAGAGTATAGAGCTGTGATTGAATTACTAGCTGAGGCGATTAACTTCGGTATTCGAACATTGGTTGTAAACTTGGACTCTCAGCTTGTCGTCCACCAGCTCAACAGGCGTTATTCCATCAAAGACCATCGGATTTTAAGGTTGCATTTACGTGTTAAGTTGTTAGAAAGGGATTTTGATTTCATTACTTATCAACATATTCCAAGACGAATTAATACGTTAACCCATGCATTAGCTAATTATGTGTTGGACAGGCATTTTCATAACATGTAATTCAAAATAACATACAAAGCATAAAACACAATAAACCATAAAACATATGTATATATATGTGTGTGTCCAAATGTTTGCACCGCGTGCATCATCAAAAAATAATACATGTTTGTCTTAGTACATCCGGAGACAACATGTCTCTCAAAAAATATGCATAGAAAAGAAAGCCTAGATATCTAGTCCTGGTGGTGCTCATGGTAGCACGTCAGCACTCGCACTAAACGTCTCAGGAGTCGGTGGATGCGAGTCGGCACCCCCACTGTGTGCCTCTGGTACGCTAGCAGGACATCCGCTAGCCTAGCGTAATCTAGAATCCCTCGAGTGATAGCCTCGAGGTTCTGAATGAGCTCTCCTTTGTCACCACCCTCCTCTTGAGGATCCGCTGCTGCTACCTGGTGTCTCCTCGCAATGGGAGACATGCCAGCTGGACGCTTTGGGCCAGCATCTGCATATGCATATAAATCTTATTACAATAAGCATGTATTGACAAAAAAAATTTATAAAAACACAAAATCAAAAAAACGAGGTCATACCTATCTCCTCGTCCCAGTCCTCTCCCTTCGGCAGTGGGAGGTCAGGGTCTCCGGTGAAGTCTGTCCCCCCATATGGCCAGTCCTCCACCACAATCAGTTGGCGGTGAAGCCACCCAAAAAACTCAGGTCTGAATGACATCTGTTGACCGCCACCACCCCTCGGCATCAATGCCGCCCATTGATCCATCCTCGGATCTCGAGGTGCCGAATCAGGAACAAAGGCCCCTTGGCCTTGGAAGATTGGCACACGTTCCAAGTGTAGGTTTTAACCCCGTACAAAAATTACCTACATACGAATTCTAAATCACAAAAAAATAAACAATGCGAGAGCATAACACATAAAAACACATATGCACAGAGATTTTCCCCTGGACCCCAAAACTGGGACTACCAGCTTGATTATTCATTATATTCCTTTCAATGTTACAATACATATTTATACATGCCAAAGCATCTAATACCATGGACTGAAAACCATCACGTCCAAAAACATGTGCGAAAATCATGCACAAAACCATAGGTGGGTCCCCCCAACCTAACATAGGGTCCAAAACCAAAATTTTCTGGGGCGCTACCTCGGACCCCATAAAGTGGGGTTACAGGTACCCCTCAAACCCCCTGTTAACTATGTGGAAAGAATATAACACAACCCAACATTCAGCAATGATGTACATTTGATGTCTAGTGTCCACTTGGAGCTGCTAGTCCCACTAAGACTGGTAGCTATCTTAGAAACAAACAAACTAAAACTAATTTCACTTTCCTTTATGAGAAGTAGATAAGAGGGGAACAAAGGACACCAACCTCAGTCTTGTGCTTGGTTCCTTGCTTGGTTCCTCTCCCTTCTGATAGATCTTCACCACTCCTTCTTCGTCTACCCAGCTTCAAAGAGCACTTGTGGAATCAAATCAGCATAATACTATCGAAGAACATAGATCTACAATCATAAGCTATACAGGATCAGATATGTATTGACCACACAAATGCATATATCATCAAACATACAAGAATGTGGAGGAAAAGTTGAATAAATTTATTAATATCAAGTATAGCAAAGAGGATTACAACCAATTGTTCTGACCTAGCATCATCCTCTCAACATGAAAGTCCATCTTCACCTCATGAAAAGCTTAGATCACCCAACACTATGATATTGCACCAGGAAACCAACAACGCTTCCTTACAAGATACAAGATTCCAGCCTTTGGATCTTTCTGATGAGGGATCCATATATAGATGATTGCAAGGGGGTGAGCCAGCTTTTGAGATTTTTATTAGTGTCCTCTCTCTGATATTTCTTGATTCCACTTAGAGATTTATGATCTCTTACTCATCCCTCGGCAAATCCAGAGAGGCAAGTGTCATAGGAGAAGTTTCCATGATGATCCACCTTGCAAACTGTCTCTGCCATTTGTCTACTCTCGCCCATCGCACCCTACAGAAGGGCATTCCAATATGCATCACACTTTTTACACTGAGCAGGTGAGATGCATCGCACCCTCTGCACCGGGCAGTCTGTATGGTCCATTTTTGACCAGTTCTGAGCAGTTTTTCGTGGAGAACTTCTGGGAGATGATGTAATCAGCTGACCTTGTTCCTTTAGGGCATGGAGAAACACTTTTAGGGACTTATGATCCCTTGGTTTATGGATATGTATGATTGGGGTTGTAGTGCCCAAAAATTTCTATAACATCTACGCTTCCTGCCCAATCTGCATCTGTATATGCATGAAGTGTAAGATCTGTATCTCTAGGATACCATAAACCAAAGTTTTGTAGTCCTTGAAGATATTTGAAAATGATTTTGACTACCTGAAGGTGTGTTTCCTTTGGATTGGCTTGGAATATTCCAACTATTCCCACTGCATGCATGATGTCTGGCCAGGCACCTATTAGATATAGCAGACTACCAATCATGGATCTGTAGGTTGGTTGATGTACTGCTGCTGAATCATTATTTGTACTGAGGCTGCATCCTGTGACCATAGGGGTACATACTGGTTTAGAGCTTTCTATGCCATATTTCTTCAAGATATGCTTGAGGTACTTGGTTTGTGATAGAAAAATACCATCTTTATTTTGTTGAACTTGTAAACCAAGAAAATATGTGAGCTCACCAAGCAAGGACATTTCAAATTCTTTTTGCATTACCAAAGCAAAGTTTTGACTCATGGATTCTTCATTGCTACCAAAAATGATATCATCAACATACACAACAAGCATTAGCAATTTATCATTGTCAATTTTTATATATAGATTGCTATCAGCTGATCCTTTTGAAAAACCTTGTTGATGAAGGTATTTGTCAATATGATAATACCAGGCCCTTAGAGCTTGTTTTAGACCATAGAGAGCCTTTCTGAGTCTGCATACAAGTTTTGGACCATTTCCAAGGATGAATCCATCTAGTTGCTCAATATATACTTCTTCTTCTAGGTCTCCATTAACAAAGGCAAATTTCACATCCATTTGATATACTTTGAATTTCTGAAAGCTAGAAAGAGCAAGGAACATTCTTATGGCTTCAAGTATCGCAACAGGTGCAAACATTTCTTCAAATTCTATACCTTCTTGATGAGGATACCCTTTACAAACAAGTCTGGCCTTTTTTCTAATAACTTCTCCATTTTCATTCAGCTTGTTTTTGAATATCCATTTGGTTCCTATGACATTCTTATCATTAGGTCTAGGAACCAATTCCCAAGTATTGTTCTTTCAATCTACTCAAGTTCTTAATTCATGACCTTGACCCAACATTCATCTTTGCATGCTTCATTTACATTTTGCGGTTTGATGGAGGAAAGAAATGCTAGATAGCTTGAAGCTTCTGTAATAGTTCTTCTTGTCTACACACCTACCTCTTTTTGCCCCAAAATTTGAGTCTCTGGATGATTCTTCTGAACATGCCTGGATGGAGGGTTTCCTCTACCCTTATATATTCTTCTGGTGCCTCACTGGTTTCTTCTTCAGAATTAGTTTGATTTGATGTGGAAGGATAGTCCTCATCTTCTTCATAATCTTCAATTTTTACTTCATCAACCCAACATCGATACTTTCAACAATTTTCCCAAGTCTTTTATTATAACACTTATATCCTTTACTTTGGGAAGAGTAACCAAGGAGAATGCCTTCATCTGCTCTAGGTTCAAACTTGCCAAGTTTTTCATCAATCCTTTTGACGTAACATTTGCTTCCAAAAACTTTGAAGTATTTTACTGTAGGAGTCTTACCATACCAAAGTTCATGTGGAGTTTGAGTATTATTTACCCACACGTTGGTTTTGTTGAGAATAGTGACAACAACAAATGCAGCTTCACCCGAGAAGGTTGTAGGAGTTCCAGACTCATCTAGCATAGCACGAGCCATTTGTTGAACAGTTCTATTCATCCTTTCCACCACTCCATTTTGCTGAGGAGTTCTTGTTGTAGAGAATTCCATTATTCCATGTTCTTCACAGAAGTCTAAGAATTCATCCTAGGTAAATTCCCTTCCTCAAGTAGACCCGAGGCATTTGATTTTGTGATCTGATTCATTTTCAACCAAAGCTTTGATTTTCTATTAATCAAACAAGAAATACCCAAGCATTAATGAATAGAAAAAGTGATATTGGTTCACCAGTCCAACAATATCATGATAAAAAATGGGATCAAATGCAAAAAACAAAAAACCCCAAAATTTGTCTGAGAAGATTAGGATTTTATTGAATTTTCAAAAATTTTGATTTGATGTCGAGATTTGATTTTTATCTTCTTGTGATTGCAGGAAACGAAATCGTGATATTAATAAATTCCAACAAGGTGTTCCCGGTCAACCAGTTCTTTTATGGTTGTGGTATCCTTCTTTGTCCATTTCTCATTGCACGAGGTGGACAAAGCTTCCAAAATTTGTCAATTCAGTTCCTTAAGGATGCAGATCTAGTTTTTACTTGCCATATGTAATCAATTGTGTGGGGAATTTTTGAAATATAAACTCTCAAATGATTTAAAAAGGGGGAGTGTGCATTAGCCTATGGGGATTCTGAATCCACCACTATGCATTGTATCACTATTTTACTCTGAAAATTAAAATCTTGAGGGGGGATTTTATTATTTTGTAATGGTATTTTGAGCAAGGGAAAATTTTATCACGAAACGGCTCTGTAATTATGGATTTTTAATAATGATTTGTTGCTATCAAAAATATTTTCCTAACATTGATTACTTGCTAGGAAGCTATTCATATCTTTCTAGATATTTGTAAGTTGAGCTTAATCATTATATATTTGACTTTAAACCTTTTACTCTTACATGTTTAATAGCGAATTTGTGTTGTGATTTACGTCATAATTTATGACTGATTGCACTATTGCAATCATTCACAAAATTTTGATTGTAACAACTACCTATTACATAAATGGATTGCATGCATGTAGGACTTATTACGGATAAATGTTAGAGAATAGAAAATGAACTAATTCATTTCTCTTTTCCTTTCATTTTATCAATGTTCTAGACTAGAATTCTCTATTCATATTGAAAGAATTGATTTATTTCTTCTTGCACACAAAGACTATTCCCGAGGGAGTGAAATTCTTATAAAATCTAAATTTTTCTCCTGGATGTAAAATCATTACAACTCTGATGAATGAGAAATATTTTCTTTCATCGAAGATTTCTAAATAAACCCCTCTTATCTCTCCCATTCTGTTACTATGCATCATCTGCACTTCCATTTTCATAAACTCCTTTCTCATAGAGGCAAACATTTAAGCGGTTTGATCTTAAACCCTTTATTCATATCATTAAATATCAAACAAAAATAATTTTATATTTTTGTACATAAATTTGTGTTTTCTTATTTGATATTTTTCATCATTTGCAACTATTCTTTTGTAGCATCTAATAGAGTTAATTTTGACTTTTAATTACATTTTAGTATTAGAATTAATAACCTAATTTTCTAAGTAGATTGGTAGCGTTAAAATATAGTAATATTATCTATACTAATATATAACTTCATTTTCTAACATTAGTGTTCATTGTATATATACAATAATATAGTTATATATATTAATTTAAAAGTATTATATGAGTAATAACATTATTCTAGGGGATTAACATTACAATATGGAATTAATATAGAAATATTTAGTATTATGGAATTGTTGAATTATTATACTATAGTTTAGTATCACATTTACATTAATATTGTATTAGTATAATAGTTTAGAACTATTAAAGTAGTATAATAGTATACTATTTTTATTGTAGGATAATAATAGCTTAACAATGTCCATTACACATTTCATTAGATTATAGTATTTGTTTAGTATTATATAGTAGTAATTTTTAGATTTTATTAAAGGCACACTTAGCTATATATAGTATAGTAAGTTAATTAGTATGATATCATAGGATATATTAGTTTAGATTTGACATAAGAGGTAAATAGGAATACTTTAGTACCTAACATGACATTAATGATAGTGTATGTTATAAAATTATATTTTACAGAGCAATGGAACACATAAAATATTGCAGAAATATAAACACAGAAAACACATAAAACAAGAGAGACACATATATACTTGCTTCACCCAGTTTGGGCTATGTCCACCCCGAACAGCCAGTCCTTCCTTTCTATTATCCAGCAAAAAGAAGAGACACAACCTACAATAGATCTATTGTAATATCCTCTGTTTTCTCTCACAGTCTCACCTCTTTGCTTCTTGCTCGGAGAATACACATCTATTACACAGCCTCAAATACAATGCCCTCATACAAAGAGAGGGGTTGCCTTCTAGGGAAAAAAACCCTAAACCAAACATAAGTTCTACCATCAGATCATCTGCCTAATGAATGGCCTAGATTAACTATAAATTACTATACTATTTACGAGGCAATTTTACATCTGTTTTTATCTTCGCCGACACTGCCCCCGAAACGCCCACCAGGGGACCGCTAGCCCCTGGACCCCCCAGCCAGGGGGGATTGACCCTCCCGCACCCCTGCAGGGGAAAAAGTACCCCCCACACCCCCCAGCATGGAGGGGTGTACATACTTCCCGGGGTATACATCTGGCTGAAACAAAGAACTCTAAACAATCATGCTCCATACTCAACAGTGTAGTATTAAGAGAGTATAGTATAGGATTAATGTTAACGTTACCTTAACATAGCATAGTAGGATTAGGTTAGAATAACACTAAATTTAGGCCAAATTAACCTTAGGCTAGTCTTAGGAGTTGCGGTAACTAGGCCCATAATCAGTCTTAACCACCATCCCAAATGGAAAAGGGTCAGATTTGGGGCCCTGACCGGGTGGTCTACCTTGATGTTGATGGAGGTTAGTTTTTCCCATCAATATTTTTGGCACTAGAAGGAGGGCCTAAGCTAGCTAGTCCACGTGGAGTAACATTTTTAACTAGTTATGGATCCTATATGCCTTCCTACTTTGGGTCACATGTTTAGCTCATGCAAGCCTACTAGAGGCATACCCAATAGGTAGCTTGAGTCCCTATTTGAATTGCGATATGATGGTGAGAGTTTCATTTCTCCTTTAGATCATGTTGATAAGTTTATTCATAAATTCAGTGCTTTAAAATCGTTAATGATAATGAAATTTTCAGGTTATTTACTCTCATGCTTCAAGGAAGGATTCAAGAGTGGTGCAAGATGCTACCATCTAAGTGCATTCACTCTTTGAATCATTCAATGTAGGTATTCATTTTTGGCTCATCACAATTATAGCTATGAGAAATTATGCTTAGAATTTGTTAACTTGATTATCTATGAAGATGAAATTGTTCATGAATTTTAAGATAGATTCATGTTATTTTGCTACATATTTTGTCATGATGGCATACCCCCTAAGAAAGTTCTAATTGATAAATTTACCTATACTTTTCAATAATATAATTAATATCTTATAATGAACATAAAGAGGAATATGCATTAATAAATATTGGTTCTACAATTAATCCTATTGAACCCTTGAATGAAAATAATAATCTTACTCAACCTTCAACATCAGGAGAAAATCTTACATCTTAAAGTGTTTCTACTGTATATCCTTATGTTCATAATAATGAGTCAAGTTCAATAGAGTTAAATTAAACAAAACATTAAGATTCAACGAGTAATCACAATGATAATTCTTCTTCTGAAAAATGATCTAGGTCCTATTTTGATAACAAAGGACACGTCATTAAACTAGAAACCATTTCATGAATTATCAATTGAAATCCAAAATGATGATTTATTTTATGGTTATCATTATTTGCAACCTAATTACTGACTATGTCAACCTGTTGGAATATCTACTAGTTCAATTCTTAAATGATCTATATAATGGAAATCAAGGGGTATCTTTAAATTATCAATTATTTATTGATATTAGTTTAGAAACTTCCTCTCATCCTTTTCGCAACATTGAAGTTTCTTATAAACTATGTGAAAAGACTATTATCTTTAACAACTATCCTGATATTGATGATATTGAATCATTTAATTCATTTTCCATGCACAAACATGCTTCTTTACATTTTTATTTGGATCATTAGTCTTTACTACAAGTTATCGATATTACTCATGACAATATTAAACACAAAACTTATTATGGTAAAGGCATGCTGATACAATCATCTAGTGACCCTATTACATTTGAAGATAATCATGGATTTACCAGTAGCCTTAATTCTTATGTACATATAATATATAATAGGTGCCTTTAAGGATCTTCCTCCTTTTTCTCTTCATTATTACAATCAATGTCTCATAATGGAAAAAAGATAGTTTTTGTAAATTCTTAGAAACAATTGATGTTAATACTTCCCATATTGTACAATTTTCAAAAGTAATACCTTGGTGGATCCTAAAGGTAATATCTCTAACTCGTTAGATTGTACATCTTACGATAGATTTTAGCAGAAAATTTTCTTATTTTAAATTTCTTTTATCTTCATTTTTAGGAATTAACATGCATACCAATTCTAGGATTTTTGTACATATTTTAATAATTGATCTTTTTATTTTGCTAATATATGTAGTGTTTAGTAAGGAACTTGCTTTGTTAAATTGGAAATATGACTATATGTAGTCATACTTTCCCTATTAGAATTAGAATAGGAGTTTAGTTAGTTTGATTTTATTTTCTTCTAAAATAAAACAATTATGGTATTTTATAGAATAGGAATGTGTTTTTACCATTCACTCATTTATCATCTTATTTATAATGGATTATCATATTACTTATAATGTGTATTATTGAAATTATACATATTTATTAATTTCAATCTCATTCAAACTCTATTTTTTAATTTAATTATTTAATGAATATTTATGCTCATTTACATTTAATTTTCATATGTAGAGATGAAATCAATATGGATGATGAGATGTTAGAAAATGTTTACACTGACATATATCAAGATAAAAAATCTGAGCATGTTATACGATATCATTTTAATATAATTATTGAGAAGTACTTCAAAGATGAAAGTGTGACATTTCAAGCTGAAACTTTGAGAAGTCCCTTAACATCAAAGAAATTAAAAGATGACACAACTCTATTGGGTATTCGAAAATCAACGAGAGTTAAAAGGGTGAAGGAAAATGTGATTCAAAATATAAATAGTGCTTAAAAAAAAAATGGAAGATCTAGAAAGCAAAACAATGTAGTTGCACATAGAGAAATACAAATGGCAGTGGTTTCATCAAGTAATAAAGAAAATCGTTTGGTAAAATCTATGGAAAAAATATTAGGGACCTCACGAAAAATATTGCACAAACATAGGAAACTTCAATTGCAAATAGATGTAGATGATGAGCTCGCTTGTTGGCTAGTTATTTGTAGGAAACCATACAAATATAGACTTGGAGAAGATGTTAAAAAAATAATAAATGAATTATTGATAAAAAAATCACGTGTTTCACCAGAAGAGAGGGATGTGATGCAGTGAAGAATAACACAAAATCTATATTAAGAACATGAAAAACATATATTGGACACCACTCAGGTATAGTTGTTCAATAAGTTCATAGAAGAGAATCATGGATTAAATGACCCAATCAGTGTTTTTGTGCAACAAAAACCATGGTATGTTAAACCTATCACTATATACGACACTTGTTTTTGTCATCGTCGATTGGAATTTCAATTATATTATGACACCTCCCTTAATTTTGGTAAAACATTTTGGAAAAAATCACCTCCTCCTTCCACTATTCATGGTTTCATATCTGAAATTATATGTGCAAGAGAAAGTCATGAATTATTTTACCAAAATGAATGTGATGGTGATAAAAAATTTGATCATTGTGGAAATTTGACTTTATTTCACAACAAATATTCTATTGTTCTAAATGATCAATCATTGTCTAACCTAAAAGTGAAATGGAAGAGATATGAATATATCCATACATCGATTGGTTCAAATAATAGTATAAGAGCTAAAAGGAATGATTTACGAGAAGAAGAAATTCATGTGATAAAGCTTTTGAAGAAATTTGAGACATAAATTTATAAGTACACCAAGAATTCGAATAAAGATAGATGGCATGACCTACAATTAAAAAAAACTCGTGAAAATTTTCCACTAGAGACAATTTTGTCAATAGTTGATTTTGCAGAGATATTACACATTTGTTGAAAAAAATGAAATACAGAGTGAATATTATCATTCTAACCAAATCTCTATGCTTTTCCATATTTTATATAGACATGCTAAAAAAAGTGTTGATGATATAGAAAGCACTAGGTAGAATCTACATGTTATTAAAGAATATCACTTTTATATCAGCGATGTTCGTACACATGATACACATTTTGTAAAACATTGTTTTGATAATATTTATGGCATTTAAAGGTCATGTAATAAAATTCAATGAACGTTGGATATGGTTAGATGGATGCGCAGGTGAATTCAAATCTTCACGATCATTCTTTTGGTTGTGTCATCTTCACAAGAAAACCCACATTAAACATTGTTTGAATTTCTTTGAGATTGGTCATGGAAAAGGATAACATGATGGTGTAGGGCCATGTATAAAACAATAACTTCAAAGATATCAAATGGACCACTAACAAATAAACTTGTCTCAACTGGACAAGTTTTTCAATAGTGCATTTTTACACTAAGCCATCAGACTAACCCATCAAGGGAGGTACAGAGGTATGTGTAACACCTTCCTCCCATATCCACCTAGGTAACCATGCCAACTAGGGTAAAAATGAGACGAGAGGCTACTATGATTAGTTTTGGCCTCCAATGTGATCTTAAGGAAGTGGAATCGATGGAGCATCACACACATCCATCAAACCTCACCAACAGAACCCTCAGGCCACAAGTTAGCCACTTAAACAACCTATCCCTGGGTCCCACTATTGTTCTAGACCTCTGAAGCCATAGTAGATCTCATGCTATGGGTAAGGGAGTGACCAGAGACCTAAAGTCGCTTTCATCGGCCTACATGCCAACAACTGTGGGCCAAATTTTCCAGTTCTGTGATAACGACTCTAAGATTTAAGCCACTTTTTCAAGCCCAAAGCCCATGTCACTACCAAGAATGGAATGAAATCTTGAAATCAATAAAATTACAGGGAAACAATGATGCAAAGGCAACAAACTCAACAATAAGTTAACCATACCCCTACTAGCCATGAAAAGCATTTCATCAAAAATATCATTGACATGTAACCTACAAGTGCAAACAACAAAATTAAGTGTAGGGATCTCATACTTATCTTAGAATCATTATAAACCATTGTTTCCCCATATCATTTGTTGCATATTGATCTATTGGGTCATAAACACATTATCCATTCATATACAAGTAAAAACACGCTGAGATCCATACATAGTTGCTGTCATAAAATATGCATATAACCAACATAATAGGGACATAAATACAATAAACATATAAACCATCAAAATCCATATATACACCAACAAATTTACACATGAAAATCAATGGAATGAATTTTTCATTAATAAATGAAATGAACCAACTAGTGATGGGACTACCATGTTCCACCTACCATAGATTAGCTAAGCCAAGTCTCTCTTCAGCTAATCACCCATATTCCATATTCCAAGCATGAATGTTGGAATCATAGAACACATCAAAAACACCAATCAATGTGGATTCCACTAGAGTTATTCACCTACAATGTGATGACTTTGAGTGCCTCCTAGTCTCTCAAGATTTACCATGCTTCCATGGTCTAATCCAGGGATCACTAGGCCCTAAAATGAGATATACTCTCCAAGATTGACTGTGCATTCCATCGGGGAATCACTAGGCCCAAAGGAGAGAAAATCCACCTCTTAGCTTTACTGTATATCTCGCCATTCACCGGCAAGGATTACTAGGCCCATTAAGGCACACAATCTAGCTTTATCGTAACCCACAATTTGGTTAAGGGGTTAATAGGCTAGTAGCTTCATGCATCCTTAGCCCATTTCAGGGACCACTACACCATGTGTTTGTGAATTCGAAGATCCACCCTACTCAACTTCGAATCCAATTCAACCATCCCACATAAACAGAATGAGAGAACCCATCTCTTCAAATCTATCATGAAATGGCAAGGCTAGGCTAAAAATAATGTCACACCTAGCAAAACCCATTCTATGGTAGGAAAGAAACACATGAAATCTGATGCATGTAAAATCTAGCACGGAAAATACACATGCAAGTCGATACCTGTAATGAAGCTTGTTGTAGTTGTTTGATTCAACCTTTCACTGCTTGATCTTTGCTTCCTCTTGCCTTTTTCCTTTCTTTCTCCAATTCCAAGGTGCTCCAAGAAAAATCTAAGTGTCCAAGAGTATGAGAGAGAGAGAATAATGAAAGTGCTCCAAAGCTAAACTGACAAAATGGTACCAGCTGATCCTTAGAAGCCTTTTTATGGATGAGGCCTCTATTTTCTTCATTTTCCATTATTTTCCCTCATTTTCTTCCTCACATTCAACCTATGACATTTCACCTCCGTTTTCTCCTATTATCCCTTATTTTCATAAATAATGGTGCCAAAAATTCCATTTTTCCTTTCCAAAGCCTTAGATATTGTCTTTGCCAATTTCCTTAGCCATAAACAACCAAATGAACACCCCCTAGGATGTCTTGCCCAACATTCAGCTTGGAATAAGTGTCCCATTCATCCGTTGTTACCTTTTCTTAAAATTTTATTACATGGAATTTTCACCAAGGCTGTTACAGTATGTACATATATACAAATTAAATTGTATATAGTTCTAATATATGAGAATTTTTATTAATTTTCTATTTTTAAACATTTATAAATTATATAGTTTAAACAGTATGAGGATGATTGATATATAAATTGTATTTTAGAGAACATATTTAAATTCTTGTTTGAATTTACTATAGGGTTTTTTGGCATATTGGAGTTGAATATGTTGATATATTGGTTACATATGGTGAAACAATAAAAGGGACTAAAAAATTACATTCAATTAAAGTAAAGGATTACAGAAATGAGTTTACATTTGATAAAAGAAAATATTCTTGTTTCTGTCCTGGTTGCAGAGAGGACACACAATTTAATGATGTTTGTGAAAAAAATATGTATGTAAAAGCTTGGAAACATACAAAACTAAATACAAAGGGGAAAATGTCAGTTGCAAGCTTCGAAGAGATGGAATCAAAGGAGACTATAGTATCGTCTGAAGGTGATCGAGTTTCTAATCTTGTTAGAGAAGGTAACATTTCGATTTCTCTCAAAGGATCTCTCTCTCTCTCTCTCTCTCTCTCTCTCTCTCTCTCTCTCTCTATATATATATATATATTATGTTTTTAAAATCAATGGGTATAAGTATCTTGATAATAGTCAAAATATAGAGATCTAGAAGTAGATAATAAAATGAAGTCCATGTTGATAAAGTTAATTTCATGTTAATTATGGTTTGAATTGACACTTGTTTTATTTTAAAACAGATGTTTTTGCTATAGCTCCACTCATTGATGTGTTGCATTGAACTAAAGATGAAGTTATTGGAAGACTATGATGATAATGATTTTATATATGAAAGAGGGTCTATTATACTGAAAGGTTATTTTTTCCAAGAAAGTCACAAAAATAAGAGTAATGTCTACTTTCAAGATTATCCACCTAATGTCATAAGTTGTCAATATAGTCACTTGGTGTGTGCAACGTGCATACAGTTGATAGAAGTTCAATAAAAAAATAATTGAATGTTAAAAAAAGGAGAATGTTAAAATATGACCATGAATGGATCATTGAGGATGGAATTCCATTAGAATTTTTTTAATTGAACTATGATTCATCCTTGAGAACTTAGAGTTCAAGTACATAGTTAGGATTTCTTTTTGTGTACTCTTAAGTTGTACATTCTTAAGAATGTAATGATGTGTACATTCTTTTTGTGTAATGCGTTGTTATTGCTCTGTTAATTTGTGATTGTTGTTGGTTAAGCCATTTACTAAGAATCATTTACTAAAATTATAGGAATGATTGAGTGCAAAATGTACCAACTAAATGTAATTTTACTTTCATTTCTACATATTCATGAACTTAAATTATATGTAAAACCTTTAAAGGCATCAAACCATGCATGCATCATGCAAATTGTGGGTCATGCTTTATAATGAAATTTTATCTCACTTATGTTTGTGAATTCAAACAAATTTATGTTAAAAGATAACTATCAACAGACATCCATAACAGCCTTTCTATACATGAATGCAAAATGTACATACCATATTTTATAATGCAATTTTAAGTTATCATTGTTTTAGACATCTACACCGAATTATAAGATTCATTCAATTGCAAAATGTAGACCTCACATTTTGTAATTTGCAATTTTAATAGATTCATTTTAAATAACTTGACAAAACAACTTTAATAAAAACCTAAGAATCATCTATTAACATTATAGGAATGATAGAATGCAAAATGTACCAACTAAATGCAAATTTACTTTCATTGCTACATATTCATGAACTTAAATATGTAATACATTTAAAAGAATCAAACCATGCATGCATCATGCAAATTGTGGGCCATGTTTTATAATTCAATTTTATCTAACTTGAGTTTGTGCATTCAAACAACTTTATATTAAAAGTTAAATTCCAATCACCATGCATAGTAGCCTTTCTATACATGAATAAAAAATGTACATACCATATTTTATAATGCAATTATAAGTTACCATTGGTTTAGACATCTACATTGAATTGTAAGATTCATTAAAATGCAAAATGTAGACCTCACATTTTGTAATTTGCAATTTTAATAGATTCATTTGAAATAAATTGACAAAACAACTTTAAACAAAACCTAAGAATCATCTACTAACATTATAGGAATGATTGAATGCAAAATTTACCAACTAAATGCAAATTTACTTTCATTACTACATATTTGTGAACTTAAATATGTAAAACCTTTAAAATCATCAAACCATGCATGCATCATGTGAATTGTAGCCCATGTTTTATAAAGAAATTGTATCTAACTTATGTTTGTGCATTCAAACAACTTTATATTAAATGTTAACTATCAACGGACATCCATAGTATCATTTCTATACATGCATGCAAAATGTACATGTAACATATTTTATAATGCAATTTTAAGTTATCATTGTTTTAGACATCTACACCGAATTATAAGATTAATTTAAAATGCAAAATGTACCAACTAAATGCAAATTTACTTTCATTGCTACATATTCATGAACTTAAATATGTAAAACCAAGTTTTAAGCATCAAACCATACATCATGCAAATTGTACCATGCAACATGTACATAAACTCCAAAATTAGCATGTATTAAATCATAATAAAGAGTTCAAGATTTAAATTATGTCCAAAATTTATATCATTATAAAAGTAAATATATAATAAAAAGCTGTCAAGTAATCATATGCATCAATTCATAATAGAGTTTTACTTTAAATATGCCTAAAATTTATATCATGATAAAAGTAGATGAAACATTAAAAGACTATCAAATAAAAAGCTTCAATTTAGAGAATCTTGCTAAAATATTTGATCCACCAGCCTCCTCATGCTCTCAGTTGAATCACGGGTTCCCTACATAATATGTGTAATTGCATATATACATAAGATTATGTACTTGAAAATTAGATGAGAATGTAATCATAAAAACAAAATTATAAAAAAGTTTCAAATTCCATGTAATACCTCATGGTGTTTCCCCTCCATTGTTCCCTTGTGGTGCTCACCATGCATTGCACCCTCCTAGATGCCCTGTTCAATATATTTACATGTATATATTTAAAATTTAAAATTGCACATGAAAATGCATAAACACACAATATTAGAAAAAATGTTACATGACTTTTGCAAATTGTTTAGATGATCCTATCCTCGTTATCGACTCCATTGCTAAAGTCCATGGAGAATGGAAAGCATCTCCACAAGCCTAAAATTCCAAAATTTTAAAACTACACAATAAATCTATCCCATTCTTTAATGAAGCTTGCACTTCAATTTATGGCAAAACATAAGTGAAATATTCAATACTTGTTGAACATCTCCTAATAGCGAGGAAGAGGGTGGCCCTATATCCAAAACTTTGGTCGAAATTATAATATGTTAACATTTAATTATATATACATAATTATTTCTTTTAAAAATATGTCCTCACAATATACTGATATAATAAAAGTAGAAAAATAATTGTATCAATGATGAGCCTTGGTATTGCAACAAGAATGTTGCAACTCCCAATTCTACCGACTTTAATTATCAATCTGGGGTTCGTAAAAACTTAAGAGGTATCGACCCTATATGTGCAACATACAATGTGGCCTTCTTTTGTTGTCATGATATAATGGAGTGCATGTACTGAAGTCAAATCCTAAACTAATTGCAGAAAATGAAATGTTTGAAATGGAACCTTATCCTATTGTAAGAAAGAAAGTAGAATAATAATTGTATCAATGATGAGCCTCGATATTGCAACAAGAATGCTACAACTACCAAGGCTACTGACTTTAATCATCAACCTGAGGTTCATACAAACTTAAGAGGTATCAACCCTATATGTGTAGTATACAATGTGTCCTTCCTTTGCTGTCATGATGTAATGGAGTGCATGTACTGAAGTCAAATACTAAACTAATTGTAGAAAATGAAATGTTCGAAATGGAACCTTAACCTATTGTAAGAAAGAAAGCACAAGGAAAGAAACATATTCTAATTACATAAAGATCATGAACTAAATGTAAAAGAAACCTAGCTTAACCCTATTTATCACATGTGATGATTTAAAATATCTGAGCATGAAATCTGATCTAGAGAGTACTAACTGCTGTGTGTAAGTGTAAACATAAAAGAACTCATTTTTAAAATCTTTTTGCTTTATAAATGCTAATCTTTCCTTGATCTTTGGCAGGCGAGACATGTGTGGAGCAATAAGGGTAAAATGATTTTGATGGCTTGGAGGTCAATTAGGGCCCTAATCCTAGATCCAATGATGATTTTTCTCAATTCGGGCTCAAAACAGACCACTACAGGATTTCCTACAGCATGTACTAGTTCTCCTATATGATCTCCTAGTTCTCCTACAAGATCCCCTTATTTACTACAAGATGTTACAGATTTACTATACGAAATTATAAGTCATTGAATTACCAAGAAAATCAAATCCAAATTTGATGGGACAATTTTTTTTATTGAATAGGATGTCTTATGTCCCCATTCCAAGTGGAATCACCCAAAAAGACCTCTGTTAACCCATGCTAAAAAATAGCACAAAATTACTAGTCGAAAATCTAGAAATTCGGGAAATAGTGAGCTAGTAAATCTATAAAATGCCTAACATAATAAAGTGAAAATGTAGTGGGGTGATTTTTGTTATGAACTAGAATATTTTTTTGATCTAATGCAAGTGAAACCAACTCGATTGAATCTCGTTAGCATTCTTTAAAAAATAGCATAAATTTACTTTTCTTTGCCACAAAGGCGTTCCAGAAATCTAGATTTGGGAATAAGAAAGCTAATCCAAGTAGCTCAATGATTACTATGACCATCCAAAGATTTTCCAAGGAAGAAATGATTTTGTGATCCTGAAAAATAACTTACATAAACCATTTAACGCAATCCTACAACAAGAAATCATAAATACTAAATGCAGAAATGGAAAGAAATAAAAACAAGAGATGCATGTGAATAAGAAGTGAAAAGAAGAAAAGAAAATGATACAAAAGGGTTTTGAGGCTCCTGGGAAGGCCAAGACCAAGGATATTTATAGACCTATGGAGGAGAACAATATTTAGAAGCTGAACATGACACCAATCTTCATTATTTTCAAATACAATTACATCCCTGCATGAAAATAAAATGGAGCTGCAGAAATATGAGTTCTCTACACAAGAACACTAAGAAAATATATCCCTAGAGGTAAATTCAACTTGGTAATTATACAAAATTATTAGGAATCATTCCTCATGAAAGGAGGAAGCTTTCCCCACCAAAATCCCTTAATTAGTGGATTTGGTCCCCAGTACTAGGAGTCTGCGTTAAATGGCAGGGAACACATTCCTAGATTTTCTCAATCATTGGAGTTCCACAATCTGAGCCATTATTCCATAATATCTTGTTGATTTATTATTTATTATTGATCCCCCTATAGTAGGGAGCAAGTCCCTAAATTATCTCCTCCTCCAAATCTTCATAATCTGCCCAATATTCTCATAATATTCCACAAAAATAAATAATATTAGGCACAAATATGAAATTATTCATAAACCTTCCTAATGAATATATTAAAGTTAAAAATATAGTATATAATGCAAAAAGAGAGGTTTAATATGCCAAAGGATGGTTTCATGGACCTTAATTTATGTTTAGTTTATAGGCATGCACCTTAATTTATGTCTAATTTAGAGGCCCATCATACTCCCTGCTAAAAGCGTTGCTCATCCTCTGAGAAACTTAGTGACCTCATTATGTCTCATTCATGGCCCTGGTGGCCTCTCTCTTGTGCATTAATAATCTTGGTTATAAGTTTTGTAAGGACATTCCCAAAAACATATTTGTGCAAAGAAAAATAATTTCTTCTTGAGACCATTAGCTTTCCTTCTTCCCCTTATTCAAGATAGGTTCTTGAATATTTTTTAGTTTTTCAAGGTCTTCCACACCCTTATCGACCTTCTTCTACCTTGTTCCACCATTTGGACACCTCTAACGGCTTCAAAATGTATTTAGATGAGAACTAGGACATCTTGTAGTAATTCTTTTCAAAACTACAGGAAACCATTTTAAAATTACAAGAAACCTGTTTTGAGCATAAATGATAGTTTGAGGTTAGGGCAGGCCCTTAAATTAACTTCCATGCCTTTCTCCCATTTCTATAACATCTTATAGGCCTTGGATAAAAGCTATAAAGAGATTAGAGACCTCCTGGAAAGCCTCTTTTCATCACTGCAGTTTGAGTTTTGTTTTGATGGTGGATGCCTTATTTCCTTTTATTACCATATTCTTCTCTCTTGTGGCCTAGATGATTTCCTAATGGTGTTGGAGTTCTCTGTTTTGATTAGGTCTCTCTTACGAACTATATTTTTTGGTTTTAGCACCATTTGTTCCTTTCTTCCTTCTTGTAGCAACATTTTGTCTTCCTGTAATAGCCATTCCTTCTTCCTTTAGAGTCATTTTACTGTATGGGAGTGATGGGGAATGATGTAGGTTTGTGAAAATGGAGAGGATGCTCTATTTGTTTTTTCAAGAAATTTCAAGGTGAGATAGAGTGTGGTATGTTCTTGAAATTATGAAATGGGATAGATGAATGATGGATAAATAGAGAATATGAAGTGGATGTAGGACTTGGAGTGCTTTGGTGACTCAGCCTTTGCAAAAATTTCTTCTTTTAACTGATATCCCCATTCCTTGAAATCGTCACCCTTCATAGTTTGACTTTTTAACATTGCATGAGAGAAGGAGTGAGCTGCAATTAACTTGTTGAAGGCAGCTGAGATTGTTGGCCCATCCTTAGCTTATAAAACGTCATCTCTCATGCATTGACAACAAATTTCTAACTATAATATGCTCAAGAAAAGAGGTCAATAATATTGCATACCTGTACCTACCTGATGGTTGTTGGAGAGACATGCATGCTGTTGCAGATTTTATGTTGTTGTGCTTCTCATGACTCAGGTACATCTTCTTGATTGCCTTTTTCTTTTTCATTGATCTTATTTTGTTGATGGGTTGTCTTCTTGTTGATGTGCAGGTGATGACTTCCTTTGTTTCTGCTAAGCTCTGGAGGATTTTCTTCACCCTTGGAGTCCTTGTTCTAAATATGGCTACAAACTATGGGGTTTCCTTTGTGGGATAGGCTACTACATGATTTCCTACAAGATACATATAGGATGTCCTGTAGCTACCTCTCCTTTAAACTTTCATATTTTTTCTCAACTTTGAAGCATAAGTGAGGTTGAAATGAGTGGAGAAGGGTGATAGGGAATGGTAGCTGAGAGAAGTTGTCTCTAGGTATTGTTCCTCTTTCCCTCTTCCCTCTCTCTTCTGTTTGTTTTCATTTTTTTCTTTTTCTTTTTGTAATATGTATTTTTTGAATTGATTTCTTTGGTGGATGCAGGGGTGACATGGTGATGAAAGGAATGACCATGATGTGGTGGAGTAAATGGTTTTTCATCTAGACACAGGCTTGTGTCATCCCCTTGCTCTTGGACTACCTTTGTTTGGATTTTCAAGGTCACTATAATTCCTACAGGAAACTCCTACAGGTTTACAGGGAATCCTGTAGAATTACAGGGAATCATGTACAAAACACAAAGTTTGTGTAAGATGAGTTGGAGGGGTTTATAAGTAGAAGAATAGGTGAATAGTGGATGATATGAGATGGTTGGATTGAAACGTGTCTCTTGTAGGTCCCTATGTCCCTCTCATGTTGTGCTTATCCTCCTCTTGCTGACCTGCAAAACAAAATTTCCATTCTTTTTGTATCGAGGACAACCTCTTGTAGCAGACTTGTTTTGACAATACCTCCCAAATGGTAGAATGGATTGACCTAAAACTTTCTGAGCATGTTGACATCATCATTATGAAACTCCCCATAAAAAAAATATGGTCAATGGATGCATTGATATCTAGAAAAACTAAAAATGGCTGAAGGTGATGGAGGCTGATTTCTTGGAAAACACGAATTAGAATTTGTTGAAATTGCTTGGGCATGTTACCATCATCCATATGCATCTCCCCATGAAGCAATGTTTTAAATGGATGCACATATATCTAGAAAATTCAAAAATGGTTGTAGCTGATGGAGATTGATTTCTTGAAAACTGTGCAATGGAATTTGCTAAAATTTATTGAGCATGTTACCATCATCCATATGCATCTCCCCCTAAAATAGTTTGGAAAATAGATGCATTGTTTGCAAGATATGGAAAAAAAAAATTATGCTCTATGTATTTCTGTTTCCTGTAGTAAAATAGAGCCTTCCTGTAGTTTTTTAGGACAGCAAGCAAACAGAATGGGAAAATCTTGAGAATGATGGGTGGATGGTGGAAAAAGATGAGGGTGATGCTTTGGCATGGCCTTGGCCTTATTGGAGCATTTGATCAAAGGAGGAGAATGTCAAAATTTAACTTCTTTTGACTAGGTTTGACCTATTTTTTCTTTCTTTGGTGGCAACTTATTTTTGTTCCTTGTAGATGTTAGAGAGCACCTACATTCATTAAAGAGATACATGGAGCAAATATTTTTTTATTCTTTTCTCATTTTTTTTCTTCTAGGCATACTAGCCACCTCAAGGAGGTTTTCAACTAGTAGATCTACCTAGGTGCCTCAAAGGAGATTTTCACCTAGGATCTTTTCCTTTTTCTCTTTTTTGTTATTTCCAACCCATTGACAACTTCATGGAGGTTTTTAATCAATGAGCCAATCTGAGGTGCCCCCAAGGAGGTTTTCACCTAAGATTTTTATTTTTTTCTCTTATTTTTCAATTTTTTTTTCTACCCTACAGTTGTGCTATACAACAACC
This sequence comes from Pinus taeda, assembly GCA_000404065.3. Lineage (NCBI taxonomy): Eukaryota > Viridiplantae > Streptophyta > Pinopsida > Pinales > Pinaceae > Pinus > Pinus taeda. Next base: position 141,607 of record APFE031638211.1, read on the forward strand.
CTCCCCATTTCAAAATTTTTATCTAAAACTTTAACAAGAAATGGGCCCCCTTTTTAAAACTTAGATAAAATCAATAAAAATTTTAAAAATCAATAGTTGGGATAAGTCTTTTTCTTTTAGATTAAGTTCAACAACAATTGCAACTTTGCAAAATCCATACAATACATGAAAATCCTTATGAAAAGGTCTAAACTGATTTAATATTAAACAAGACCGTGTCATAAAACAAATGAATGTGTCACATCCTATGTTTAAAAGATATACTTAAGGTTTCCATTAGCAATCATCGATGTGATAATGCTATCGAAAAGCGTAGATCACAACTTATCAAGGAGTCATTCCAAGGGGCCATATAAATCTCCCGATGTGATAAGCCAATTGCAATAAGCCATCACGGAAAGCACGAAACACATAACAAACACCCATTTGGAATCCGCCGATGCGGTTTCATTATCGGAAAGCACACTTTTTAATAAAAAGGTGAAATATTATTGTTAAACGAATGTTTGTGGGTCTAAAGTATAAATCAATTATAAATGAGAAATAAACGATTTATTGATTTCTTAAATATTATCCTGCCTCCCTATGAAAACTCACTATTTATCGTAATTAGAGCTATACAAAGGAAACAGCTAAAACACAACGTTTTTGCTTCCCGATCTGTGTTATGCGAATTTCACTAATCACTGATAAGAAAATTCACGTTATTCACTTTAAAGAACTGTTATTAATATGTGCGATGTGACATATCATTATGGTGTTTAAGTATCATGATTGGTAGTTACAGAAATCATTAATAGAGTAGTTATGGTTGAAATCTTCAAGGATTTCATCCATCGTAGCATAACATATTAGAATCCGTATTGCTTATTACGCTTAATTACCATTAATATTCTATATTATTTGTTAGCTTTGAACATATTTTTCCTCTGTTACAATATTTTGTTTCTTTTTGCAGAGCAAGTTTGAATTTATGAATCCAGCGAAAATGATGAAGAAATCAAAGAAGCCAAAGGATCCTGTAATAACCAAAGTAGAACCAGTAAAGAAGGTCTTGATAGATGATACTACCTGCCTCGGCCTGGGTAAGGCTTCATGGGAAATTATATATAATTTATTGGAAGCCGAGGATCCGGAAGAGATTGAAGAGGAAAAGGGAACAACTGATTCAACTGACAAGTCATAGAATACTCAAGGATTTGGCTAGCTCTTTCCTTCACAGAATAGTTGCCCGCACCAGAATATTACCCTACAATGATTTGGTTAGATGGATAATTGAAAGTATTAGCATAATGGACAGAGCATTCTTTACAATTGATGGAAGGATGTTTGGGTCGTTCAGTGCGGAAGATATCAAAAATATGTACCATTTGCCGAAACCACAGAAGCATTACAATAAGGCATCCTTGGAAGCATTCACTAAAGAAAGTGTTGTGGAGTTGTACCCTATCAGGCAGTGGAGGCATTACCCAAATAAAAACAAGTGTGAACCATTGGGTATGTACTCTGTAGACTCATTAGCATCTCCTTACTGTTATGTTGGTGCTATGATATGCAGACTCTTTGGAATCCATGATTCAACTAGGTTTTCTACAGAAATGGTTTCTTTAATGGAAGCAGCAGTTAAATCTTATATCATGGATTGGGCAACCATTTTATCTGATAAAATGGCCAACCAAATCCTTGATTATAGAAGAAATAGGTTTGTGACTACCCCGGTAATACCCCCGTTTTATATGAGTGCCTACATTTTGGACATTATCTATTTCAATTCTGATTACCCCATTTTAGGTTGGAAATGGACTCCACAAGACCCGACCCCCATTCATATCTATCATAAGGAATTTGCGAAATCCCATTATAAAAATCATCTTTATAGAATCTGTCATGTTTTTTCCTTGCCTGTTAATTATGCTATATTCAATAAACCCACTCCTAGGTTATCCGATGAAGCCAGTGTCAACTTAACATCAATTGGTAGTTTGTTCGATGAAGAGAATTTCACCTACATCAAAATTTTTGGCAGCACTACTGATCCACATTTCCTCCCTTTATACATCCCTGATAAATTATTTGCCAGAGAAATAGCTTCTTAGATAATAGAAGCAGGGATGTCAAGGAACCTAAAGGAGTCCAAAAAACAAATGTGGCCTTCATTCCCCCTTCAATGTGGTACTTTCAAACTACATGACTTCAAACATGCAGAGAAGGAAGATGAGGAAATTAAAATGTTAAAGTTAGCACCCATCCCAAAGAGGCAGTATTATCCGAAAGCAGTGGCCTACAATTTCACCTCTCATGTCAAACTTTCCAAGTTTGAACATGAGAAGAATGATTACGATGATTTGTTCACTTCATTTGAATTATTTTTTCAAGTGAAACAACTAGAAAAAATCATATTGGGAGGAGAGGGATTAGAGGAATTTTTTAAGTTCAGGACACAAAGGTTGCAAACACTACCTCTGGACTTGTTAAATACTACCTCTATGGTGCAACTAGAAGGCCACTATGAAGAAAAAAATTATAGAAAAGACCCTTGAAAAGGAAAAGAGCCCTGAAAGGGAGCAGGAAAAGGAAGGAACTAGTGAGATCCTTGATACTGATATAAATATTGATCTTGCTTTAATCAAGGAATGGGAGTAGTTTGACCTAATCATCAAAAACCCGAATAACTCCTAAGAGCTCACTACACCAAAATTGTCCGTAGCACAAAAGCTTGAGGTTATTAGTGTTCCAATTGAAGGAACAAGCAACCTACCCAAGATTCAACAGGATATAGAAATCATTCCCAAAAATCCTACAGAGGGTATTGTACTAAAAACATAAGAAATACCACTTCTAGATGTATTATACAGTTTGAAGCATAAGGCTGTAGTTAAAACACAGAGGAAAAAGAGGAAAATTGATCAAGGACCTCTTCTAACTCCTCAGACCGAAATGATGAATGTGGTATGGAAGGAAAAAGTCAATCCTTCTGAGGATTTAACTAAATTATCTCAGTATGTAGGGGCTTATACAACAATAACAATGGAAAAAGCCTCAGATGTCAGCCAACTAATTAGGGAAAAGGATCAAAGGATCACTCAGCTTGAACAACAACTAGCAGAACAGAAACAAAAAAATGAGCAACTAAAAGAGCGGTTGAAACTGGAGAAATAGAAGATTGATAAGGAAAATCTCCGGAAACAACAGGAGTTGTCTCAAGAACTAAGCAGGATTCAGATGATAATTGAGCAAGAAAAGAAGGCCAAGGAAGATCAAATTTCACAAATGCAATTACAGATAGAAAAGTACAGGGGTTATCCACATGTAAGTGAATTCAAAAAAAAAGTCTTGGAGATAACCAAAGCCTTGTCCCAGAAGTTGAACATCCTTTGCCATAATACATCATTAGCTAACTCATTGTGCAATATCTCTGCATCACTGATTGAGAAGGCTATTGAAACCAGATTGGAATTGGAAAAATCATATGAGAGTATAACCAATTTTCTTTCTTGGAAAGATTCTGAAGAAGGAAAGGCTACCAATTTTCCAAAAATACAAGAATCGCACAAGGAAATCCTATTTTCGAAATGGGAGTCTCAGCTAATGAAAGCCAAAAGAGAAACTTCTAGATCCAAATCAACAATGGACAGTGTAATCAAATTAGTAAATAATAGTTTACATATGTCCAATTTGATCTCCGATTGCTCTCCAGGTAAACTCCCGAAAGAAAAGGCACTGGAAAATCATTAGAGACAGGAGCTGGCAAGCAGAGAAAAACATATCGGAGAAGTGAAAAACTTGACATGAGATACATTCTAGTTTTTTCTAGTCAAGCCACATAGCCAGCAAATGGCCATGAAATTCCTTTTGATGTAGTCAGCTGCATGATTCCTGAACACTCAGTTGCCACCTACACAACCCAGCTACATTCTAGGATGAGTCAACCTCTAGAAATCCAGCCAATGCTCGCAATATACTACCTATAAGCACAACAAAGGAAGCTGATTCAATGAATTAGTTCAATCGATATCACACTATTTTTATAGTAAATCTTGGATTTTCATGTCTACAGTTTGAACAACTCATAGTGAATTTTGTTGATAGTTTGTTTTTATTGTTATTATTTAAAGATCATTTCATGTATTTAGAAAGGGTCCTAAATTTGTATTAAAATTTGACTTGGGAGTTGCACTTCTGTAATTCTAAATATTTTTTTTTATCAAAAGGTGGATAAAGGTTCTACATTTCTGTGAAGAAATATTTTTTCAAGACTCACACTTTTGCATCTTCTAGAGGTTTTTCTGAAATAGGAAAGTGGAATTGAAGTGTTGTTTACATCGGAAGGATTCAAATGCATACTGTACTATTATCATTGTTTTTGTCTTATTTCTCTATGTGAATGAACATTTCTTAAAACTTGCTATTATTGATATATGTATGCTTTTCAGACAATTCTTTAGCATATAATTTCTGAAGGTTTTAGAAATGTTATCATTTGAAGATATATGTCGGTGATATATATTGTGATGAATGTGATAATGTTTTTATAATTACTTTGTTTAATTTATTAAACAAATTAATCATTATATGAATGCATCTTTCTATTGATAAGTAAGCCATCTATACGATTATTTATCTTTTAGGAATAATCAGAAATCGCATTGCTAACAGGATACTCGGGTTATATAGTTATATTTGTATTTTTTTGAATTATAGGATAAAACACTTATCACCTTTGTTACCCATTATAAAACAATCACCCATCAACTCATACATCATCAGGAAACTGGTCCCATTATACCTAGTCAGAGCCACCACACCAAATGGAAAAGGAGTTGCACTAAGGTCCGGACTAGTTGGTTATCCCTGACGTTGATGCAACGATTTTAGAGGCATCAACACCTACCCTACTTGAAAAACAAAATCAATTTCAAGTATAAGAATACTTCCAATGGAGCAATGCACACATCAAGATGACGGAAAAAATGATGTGGAGGCTTGAAATGTATGCTTTGACATGTACCTAGATTTGAGTGATCAAATGCTTTGACTTTGATGATATCAAGCACAATTGAAGAAGAGAGTGTCGCTGCAACTTAGTGATTATCTAGAACTAAACCTCAATATAACTTTCATGCCCTTGGTTTGATTATTTATATGGATCATTCTTCATGTCTTCTTTTACCATGACCTTGAAATATTCCTCTTTTTGCTGATTGTTCTCATGAATACATGGAGGATTTGATGGTAACCATGAGGGAGATTTCTCAATCTATGATTTTGATGTCTGCTCTTCATCAAGTGTGACCCACGAATCTTTGGTCTTCTCATTCAAATCTTCTTCTTCTCGATGTGGTCCTTCAATGATATCAAGATAATCTCTTTTTTGCAATAGTCTTCTTGAGCTATGGTGAATACCATGGATTTCAAGAGGAGATTTTTGAAGTGTTGTACCTCAGCTTTGTAAGTGGGTTGAGCTACTTCAATGTGCAAGTTTGGAAATGGTAACACATGTAATTGAGTGGGAGTGGATATTTGAGATGGATGTGGTTGTGGTGGAGATGAATGGTAGGGATAACATGGAGTTGGGTATGGAGGATATTGAGGAAAATATTGAGGATATTATGGATGGCTCCCATAAGTTCCTTGCCAAACTTGTTGCCAAGATCGGTTTTGGGGTTGAGATGGAAAATCTTGCCAAGGAAAGGGTGTGTTCAATTACTTTGAGGTGGATATGCATAACCTTGAAATTGTGAATTAGGCTCTTGCACCATACTAAGTTGACTAGGATGCCACAGTCCTCTTGGAGTTACATAACATACCTGCATGCGCAATTCAATTGCTCCCTTGTCCTATTGGTGAACTTCCTTTAACCTTGGTAATGAGGAGAAACATTTAACATCATGTGATTCTGCATTGACAACATGAATATCAACAGCTTATTTTTTCTCATTTTGTATTCTTGAAATTTCTACTTGTTCACTTAGATTGCTAAGAATTTATGTTTTAAAGTTATCAAGAAAATTTCCAAGTTTAGCTTGACTTACCGATCTTGATGCTGATTTACCTACTCTTGCCCTTCCTCTTGATATGTGTTTGCATGTTTCACAAATTTCTTCAAATGATAATTGGTATACATCACCCCTACTCATGAGATCAAGGAGGTTAATATATTGATCCCTAATTGTTCTAAGTAAGAGGGTTTTTAGTGTGTCGAATCTTAAATGATGTAGTTTCTCCCTCTTAACATTATACATGAACCTTTCTATTAGATCCTCTAGACTCTCATATTCTTTTTTATTCATTATAAAGATTTTTTTTTTTAAATCATAATCTTTATATTTTTCTAGAAATATATTTTGCATATCATTCCATGATATTATTGAATTAGTCGCTAAACTCAAGAACCATTTAAGAGCTCTATCCTTCAATGTTGTTGGAAACAATCTCAGTTTTTGAGTTTTTAATAAGTAACCATAAGATCTACAAACAATTTCAAATTCAAAGAGAAAGGTGTCTAGATCCACTGACCTTAGACCATGAAATTTTGGAAGAAAATATGGAGGGATGTTCTTCATGTGCACACTACCATCAATATCTTGAATGAGAAATCCGTGAGGATATTCCTCATTGTCATCATCTCCATCCATTTTTTCTACATTCTTTAACATCTATTTTTCTTGTACCTGCAAATGTGGATGGTGATGTGGCTCTTACTGTGCCACATAATCAAATGGAGGCGTGGGTTGGCGTTGGAGAAATTTTGTTTCTCTTTTTATGATTGAATGAAAACACTAATGCAATGCACTTTTCTATTTTTTAAATGAAATATGCCTAATGCAATTATTCTTTTGTTTTTTCAAAAAAATAAAAAGAAATGAATCAACTAGGGAAGAAAACAATGCATAATTTGACATCTCCCTGACAATACTGCCAAACAATGATGAGCCTCAGTATTGCAACAACAATGTTGCAACTCCAAAGGCTACTAAATTTAATTATCAACCCGAGGTTCATACAAACTTAGGAGGTTCCAGCCCTATATGTGCATCATACAATGTGTCATTCCTTTGTTGTCATGATGTAATGAAGTTCATGTAATAAAGTCAAATCCTAATCTAATTGCAAAAAATGATATGTTCGAATGAAACCTTAACCTATTGCAAGAAAGAAAATACAAGGAAAGAAACCATTCTAATTACATAAAGATCATGAAATAAATGTAAAAGAAACCTAGCTTAACCCTATTTATCACATGTGATGATTTAAACTAACTGAGCATGAAATCTGATCTAGAGAGTACTAACTATTGTGTGCATGTGTAAATATAAAAGAACTCATTTTTAAAATCTTGTTGCTATATAAATGCAAATGCTAATTTCTTTCCTTGATCTTTGGCAAGGGAGACAAGTGTGGAGCAAGAGGGGTATAATGATTTTGATGGCTTGGAGGTCAAGTATTGGCCTAATCCCAGCTTCAACGATGATTTTTCTCAATTTGGGCTCAAAACAGTCCACTATAGGATTTCCTACAATATGTACAAGTTCTCCTACATGATCTCCTAGTTCTCCTATAGGATCCCCTAATTTACTACATGATGTTACAGATTTACTATACGAAATTATAATTCATCAAATGACTAAGAAAATAAAATTAATATTATTTGGGATTTTTTATTTTTATTTAATAGGATGTCTTAGGTCCCCATTCCAAGTGGAATCACTCAAAAAGACCTTTGTTAATCCATGCTAAAAAATAGCACAAAATTACTAGTCAAAAATCTAGAAATTCGAGAACTAGTGAGCTAGTAAATCTATAAAATGCCTAACCTGATCAAGCGTAAATGCAGTGGGGTAATTTTTTTTATGAACTAGAATGTTTTTGTGATCTAATGCAAGTGGAACCAACTTGATTGAATCTCATTAGAATGATCTAAAAAATAGCAGAAATTTACTATTCTTTATCACAAAGGAGTTCCAAAAATCTAGATTTCGGAATAAGAAAGCTAATCCAAGTAGCTCAATGATTACTATGACCCTCCAAAGACTTTCCAAGGATGAAATTATGCTTGTGATCCTACAAAATAACTTATATGAACCATTTAACTGAATCCAACAACAAGAATTCATTAATACTAAATGTAGAAATAGAAAGAAATGAAAACAAGAGATGTATGTGAATAAGAAGTGAAAAGAAGAAAAGAAAATGATACAAAGGGGCTCTGAGGCTCCTGGGATGGCCAAGCCCAAGGAAATTCATATACCTATGGAGGAGAACAAGATTTAGAAGCTGAACATGACAACAATCTTCATTATTTTCATCAATATAATTACATGCCTGCAAGAAAATACAATGGAGTTGCAGAAATATGAGTTCTCTACGCAAGAACACTAAGAAAATATATCCCTAGAGGAAAATTCAACTTGGTAATTATACAAAATGATTGGGAATCATTCCCCATGAAAGGAAGAATATTTCCCCACTAAAATCCATGAACGATGGACCTCCACTGATTCATTCAATATTCTCTTTGATCCATGACCTTGACCTCCCCCTCTAGTAGATCCACAACACTCTATTGATGCTCACATCGAAGGATCATGTGTCAAATGATCATCCATTATATGGATATCTATAGATATATAGATGTATGATATCTGAAAAATTTCCTCATGACAATTCTTTTTAAAATTGCTATTTAAAAAGATCAAGAATTCAGAAAATAGTTGTAACCCTTGAAGTTACCACAAGCATTTAAGAATCTTGAAATTTCTGTTTAAAAAGATTAAGAAAATTCAGAAAATTGATATAACCCTTGAAGTTGCCTCATGCATTTAATTTGCATTTACATTGTGTAACACTTAAAATTACATCATGCATTTTAAGATCTTAAAATTGTTATTTAAAAACATTGAAAGAATTCAAAAAATTAATGTAACAATCTGAAGCTCCTCATTTAAAATATACTTAAGATTAAAAACAAAAATGTTGAAGCACACACATTTTGAAGATTAAATACAATTTTTTCTAAAACATGTAAAGTTCACCAAGTTATGTTTGCTTACATAGTGGGGGCACACTTGGTATAGAATTGAAAAAAACACATGGTCATTAAAAATGACACATTTATAACTAAGAACACACACACATATCAAAGATATCTTACAATGTCCATCAATAAATATTGATGGAGAAATTCTCAAGTTCACTAATTCATCTTTCACACATAAATCTTGAATTGGCATTGCCCCATACAATAGATTGCCAGACATCCTATCAACATTTGCACAATGTCTTATGCTAAAAGATTGACATTGACTAACAATATTTTTTGCTTCTCCATGCAGTTGTTTTAACCTCTCTTTTATAACTTGGTACACGTCTTTCATCTAGTTGCACACAAGTTTGGAATTGGTGAAGACTACAATTCCATTGGATTGATACTCCCTAGTTGTTCCTAAGCCTTCTATCAATGCAATATAATATGCTTCATTGTTTGTTGTTCTTCTAGGTATATTCATTTTCCTTTGGAGGACTTTGTTCATCACAATATTGCATAAAACATAAGTGATCACTGCTTGTCCTAGATTGGGATAACAAGAAACTTCTATGCATAATGTCCGTTTTCCAACCATGTTTAATGGGTTTTCTTATCCCTGTAAAAAACAAATTCAATAAAATGAATTTAACATATTTATACAAGTCTTGTTAGGTTGTGCAAAATATCACTATTTAGACAAATCTGTCGGAAGGCTAGGTAGCGAGAAAGGTTGTTTCTACTTGGTTGGATGGTTAGAGAATTGCAAGAAGAAAACAACTAGATATCTCTAATTCAACTCAACTCCAAATCTCTAATTCAACTCAACTCCAAATCTCTAATTCATTCAACTTAGATTCAACTCAACTTAAGGTTGAAAGTATTTACTAATAATTTTTTATGTTCATTCCACAGATACAATTTTTTCTAATTCAACTTAGCTTCAAATTACCCAAGTTTGAAAGTATTTCTTAATTTATTTTTATTTTCTTTCTTGGAAATTTAACACTTATTTTTCCTTGTTATAAAATTTCTTTATTAAATTTGTAATAAATGTTTATTTATATGCCATACATGGGTCTATTTATATGCTTCTTTAAAAACTATAAGTAACAAAGGGGCAAAAAAAAAAAATTGAAAAATGATAGACCAATTTTAGTCTAGTAAATTTAACACTTATATTACCTTGTTAAAAAATTTTCTTACTAAAACTATATAATATTTATATTTTCCTAAATGGATCTTATATATATTTTTGCTTGGTTTCCTTGGTTATTTCTTAGGTTTCCCTAATTATAAACCAATCGTAGGGATACCTCAAATTCCGATGACTTAGAAGAATCTTCTTCACCAGAGGAATCTTCAGGAGAAGAAGACATGCTAGGTGGGGAAGGAGATGAACCATAACCTCCAAAAAGAGTGGGTTGGTTGGATTCGATGCTAAGTGGTTTGGATGTTGATTGATTAAGATTAATAATTACACTTGTCAAGATATCATGCAATTTATCATTAGTGGTACTAGCAGTGTAAGGAATATCTATGTGTGGATCTAGTACTAAAGGTTATTCTAAATGAAAATCGAGAGGTGTAATGAGATGTTGAGAGAATCATCTCTCAATAGACCTTGCTTGTTCTAATCTCTCTTGATTTATGGATAGAAATTCACAACGACTTTGGAGACACTCATCAATTTCATATTGAAGATGTGAATGAGTTGGAGTTGTGTATTTGTTGGTTGTTTATTCAAGAATAGGTTCAAAATGAGAACTGAAGAAAGTCTCAGTAGGGGGAGGGTCTAAGTGACTTCCCAAGACAATAGGGGACCTAACATGTTGTCTCTTATGGGTATCCTTAACCATTTAAAGTTGAATATATCCTACTTATAGTGTCATTTTGTTGGTACAATATTTTACACATTAGTCAACAAATGGGATGTAACCCAGACTGAGGCTCTTCAAAGAACCTAAGCCATAAGGGATGGTTAGTCACAATGGGTTTTAAAGCTTCGTTAGCTTTTGGATCCTTCTTCATACAAGAAGAGAACCTAAGGAAACCTAAAGTTAACTAATGTTATATGTGCATAAAACCTAAACTATTGTTAATATACCTAAAAATACCAATTAATAATTAATGAAATATGACACAAAATTAAGAATAGCATCAATAATTAAAATACAACCAACATTTTACAAATGATAGATGAATTATAATACAACATATAAAAAACTATAACTTAACATAATTGGTCCAAAAAAAACAAATTTTATTTATCTCTACTACAATATTACGAACTGCAAACTAATTTTAATTTATATGTGCTAATATAAATTAAAATTGATGATAATTCTTAATTTGAATAGGTAAAACACTGAGAACTACAAAACTTTAAGCTTCATAATTTTTTAACTAACGTAGAACAATTAGTGTTGTTTTAATGATTCACATCATGAATAAATTATATATGTGGAGAAGTAACAAATGTTATATAATTACTATTTATTTGTCGAGGTGAACTATAAAGATAATTGTAAAGAATTTCTAAAAATTGAACTATCTTTCAATTTTTCATTTATGATAAAATTCAACAAACCAATAATAAAATAATATAATTAATTAAAAAATGCTACAACACATGTATTAATTAAATTTATAACACATTTTTAATAATCCAAATCCTTGGAAACAATTTACAAGATCCTAGACTGAAAAATGTTCATATCAACATCATCCTTAGGAGACAAGTCAGTGAAGGATGGTTATGATCGAATATTAAAAAATAAAATTGAATTAAAACAAGTGAAAATAAATGCAAAAAATTATAGCCTGTTCATGGATACAAGTCATAGAATGATAGAGTAGTATCTTCGAAATTTTTAGAAATCAAATTACAAAAAATTAAGAAGACAATGAAAGAAGAGCAACCATGAAAAATAAAATTAACATAAATATTATTTGATTGAGTCAAATAAAATCAACAAACTTAAGAAAAAGGGTTTAAAATAGTTCCATAGCCATTGTATATTTATCCAACATTTTCATTCAACTCTCCCTCTCTCTTCTCTTCTCTCACTTCAAACTAAAGGTTTATGTACAAGATCGAAAGCCTAACCATGTTCAAACTAAATTTGGAAAATGAAAACCATTTTTACAAAAAATACAATTCATTATTTTTAACTTCTTGTTATAATATTAACTATTGAAAAGAAATAGAGGACATCTTGCATGATTTGAAACAACTCCATGGAATTAGCAATAAACACTTTCATGGAAACCAAGACGATCATTTGTTGAACATGAAAAATCTATTAACAAATAAAGATAATAACATTAACAATAAATATTGACACCAAAATGAGGTTGCTACAAAATATTTGATTATGTAGTGGAATTTTAAATTTAGCAAACAAAATCATAGCAAAACATATCTAAAAACTCTCTGACCTGAAATATAGATAGATATAAAATCTTTATTAAGTAGGATTGAAATCTAGAGAGATAATCACTTTTGCATTTGATGACTTAATGAATATGTGTGTATCTCCTTACTGTGTTTTCATCTTCAATTTTGTAGATTTATGTGTGTTTTTATTTTCCCTTAATTGATTTAGGGCTTTAATTTGATTGTTCTCTTAAATGATCTAACTAATGTGATTCTTGAGACAAGGAACTGTAACTCAAAACTATTGGTGCCAATACATATCAAGACGGATGGATCAAAGTCAAAATTTCTCTGAGGACATTTTTCTACATTATTGTTACCCTCATGAATATATTTATCATTTTCAACAAAAACAGATTTATCCTTATTCTAAAGCTTGTTTCTCTTTGGTGAAGGCTCGATAGACATTTCTAGATCGGCAAAAACCCTTTTTACAGGGACATTTTTTTTACTTTGTTACATTGAGCCTTTGATATTTCCCTTTCAATTTGTTTAATTTTCCCTCTAGATTGAGGATTGTAATTAGGCTAGCTAACTTCAACTCTCTTTGCAAGTTTAAATTGAAGGGTACAATATGAGGGTTTTAGCTCGTCTTTTTCCTTAAAGTCTAGCTTCAATTGGACATGATGGAATTCAATATTCTTAGCCATACTATGTTGGGTGTGGAGCCTGATTATCTTCTTTGTTCAGAGGTATCACTGTATTGGACCCTAGTTCTTAACGTGGCGCCAATGTTGCCCATAATATTTGCTCAGCAAGGGGGGTCCGGTGGGGTGGAAATGATCTTTAGGATCCCCCCACTAGTGGGGGATTAAGGGTAGTTCCCTATGACATAGGCAAGTTCCCTTTGTAGACAGAGGCAACCCCTCTAGCCCTAAAGTGCGTCTAGTCACCGCAAAGACAATACCAAAGCAAATTTCCTTAGAAAGATGGTGCTATGAAGGCCTACCTTCAGATCGACATTTGATGAGGTCCTCGTTGTGTCACTCCAACTCTTAGTCCTCTAATC